>CAUYSK010112449.1:0-10649 GCA_963575035.1 Avahi laniger
CCCCGGATTTCCTGAACTAGGGAGTGTCCCCTTCTTCTGGGAATCACAGGAGCAGCAGCCCAGTTCTTTGGAAGCAGGACCAATGGCCCAGGACGGTCCTCTGGCATCTCCATATTGCCTTCCTCCAGGAGCCTATCTGCACGACATCGACTCTGCCACACACACGCACGCGCACACACAAGGAGCTGCCATGGAGCACAGCACCCAACTCCTGCTCCAGGGCATTGGCCCCGAAACATGCATGTTACCAGGGGCTGCATTGCCACGCACACTGTACCTGTACTCAGGCTCACGCAAGCAGGCAGGAGAGGGTGGCAGCCCCGGCTCTCATCACGTGCTCAAACATGGAGAACCCATCGTTCTTCCAAAGTGACTGGTTAATGTGCATGAGAGCTAATTTTCTCTAACTTTACTTCCACGGTCCCTTTTCACATAGTCTGATCTGTCTATGCTTGATTCTTTTAATAAATAAACATTGAGCCGTGCTGGGCACCAATTTGCAGGTAAGTAAGATGCAGCCCAGGCTGGCAAGGAGCGCCGAGTCCCAGGCTGCTTCCTCACCGCAGCTGCCGACACCCCAGGACATAAGCTGTCTGCTCCCTATTGTTTAGCAGGGTCTGGTTCTAAGGCCAGATGTCAGGTCTGTGCTGAGCAAGAGGTCTGCAATGCTAGTAGCTCCTATAGATGAGAGGGCGCTTTTTGTGCTTCTCCTGTGTGGATTAGACATAAATCCCCAGATGTAGAACAAAGGGAGACAAATGCAGCTTGCCACAGGGCTCCCTGACCTGGTCCTGATCTTCCTCCTCTGTAGTTACCATTTCTGCCAGAGCCATGGAGGGCCTTCCCAGTCTCTTTGCAATGAATGAACCAAGCATCTTAGAACCCAGGGACCCAAGACCTTTCCGAGGCCACTGTGTCACTCCCTGGCTTCACACAGTTCTTGTCTGTCCACTGGGAAGGGGCCACATTACAGGTGGTAGGTGAGTTCAGGAAACTTCCTGAACTTTGCTAGGAGCTGTGCCTAGGAAACACAGGCTTGGCCACAGCTTTACGACAAAGGCCACACAAAGAAGTGCCCTGAAGACTGGGCCTCGTGCCAACACATCCTCCAAGCTGTGAACCCATGACTCCTTGAGATCTCTAGGGCCCGGAGGGTCCTGGCATGCAGGGTGGCTGAGATGCAGCTGTTCCCTCAAGGAAGGGCCCCCTTGCTGGCAGCCGGTGGTGTGTGCCGACCCCGTCACACCTGCACCCCTGCCCAGATCTCTCCCACCATGTCCCCAGCGGAGGCGGGAGCCCTGTACCCACTGGCTCCACACTCAACAAACCTTGCTTCTCAAACTCTTCAAACAGGGTCAGGCTGGTGATGCTGGGCCCCGTGAAGATGATGTAGTTCTTGCCCGCTGCGTTCCGGCACAAGCTCCGGGCCACCATGCTGTGCAGCTGGGGCTTATTCTTCAGCGCGTCCAGGCTGTCCGGGCCCCCGCCTTCCTTCAGGTGGACGTAAATCTGTAACACACACACACAGGTCAGGCGCCCAAAAGCTTGGGGCTCTGTGGTTAGGTAATAGCTCATGGAAAAGCCACCCCCATCATCTCCTCAGCTCACAGAGGTTTCAGGTCACCCCTAAGGCCACCCCGCAGCTCAGGTGGCTGGTGACTCAGCCCCAGATGCTTCCATCTGGACAGCCCACGGAAGAGAAGGAAGAGGACGAGCAGTTACAAGGAACGACCCCAGCAGGCCAGGTCGATGCAGACATGTCCCCTAGTTCTGACACACGAGAGCAACTTAAATTTGCCATAAATAAAATTAAAGCCTAGCTCACCTGTTAGGAATACATTTGTCTGTGCACTTTCCATTTGAACACAGTGTTTGGATTTACAAAGTGTGTTCACGGTGGCTATTTCGTTTGTTCTGTATGGTGACCCCCAAAAGGCAGGCGGATTCACCTCATGGTGTAGCGGAGGAGACAGGATAGAGGGTTAAAAATCCATCTGAGGGCTCAGGGCCAGCAAAAAGGACATACTAGACTTAGTAAGAAATCGGGTCTGTTTGGAGACTTAAACAATTTCTAAACTCTGTGTCCTGTGCTGCCCCCACAAACAGCAGAGGGGCAGACACATGAAAAGAAATGGATTCGAGAAGCTCCCGGTACTCCCCATGGCTGATGGAGCCTTGAAGAATTAACCACATGGCTGTTAACTGGCACCTCCTTTATGGAGAACAGTTGTTCTCATGGATGTTCTGGGTGCCTTTGCTAGCATCAGTCCACAAGCTAATAGTGCTCCCCTGTGCCTGTCCCTGTGTTTTTGAGGAGCACACTGACGCTCGCAGGGTGTCATGGTGAACCCTGTCACGGAGGCTCAGACCGGCTACGTGAAAGGCTGCTCCGTGCAAAACACCTCCGCTGAGAAACACGGACATGGACCGCTTGGAGGACCCAGTTCACCCACTTGCACCTGTCCTTACTCAAACGACTTTGGGGGATCACTTGCAAAATATGGGGCAACTGATGTTGTTAAGGCAGAGGAGAGCAAGTGAACGAAGGTCTAATTCTGCAGCAGCTCCCTTCGGAGGGCAGATCCTGTCCCAAACACACGCCTGGGTGTCCTCAGGGGGAACCAGCTCTCTGCCAGGCCATGGCTTGGGAAATGCTGCACGTTTTTGGAGACAACTCAGCAGATCTTTGGTACTTTGGGTCTTTGTGCCTTTTCCAAATACTACCTCACTTCCCAGAAGGAATCTCTTGATGGAGATCAAAACACTGAGATTAGGAAGGCAGCTGCCTCTGCCACACGACCCCTCCCATCTTCAAAGCCAGCCATGGAGACTCTTCTCTGCATCTCTCCCGAGCTTGCAACCTCTTTTCTGCCAGGAAGAGCCCAGTTCTTTTGAAGGGCTTACCTGGTTAAGTTGGGCCCACACAGGATAGTTTCCCATAACTGATTTAGGACCATAACACACTTGCAAAATCAAAACCCCTTTGCAGCAGCACCTGCATTAGTGTGTGTGCACACCAGCGCGCAGGAGTCTTGTGAGTATCTTGGAGTTCTGTCTCCCACACACTGGGCATACCGCTTCCACACCAGGCACTTCTACGCATCTGAAAACCCCAGACCCATAGGAGACAAATGGAGTGCCCCTGCCCCCTTAAAACCAGCAGAGCAGAGGCAATGTCAATATTATTCTTTGGGAAATAGACCAATTTCAACGAACTTCCACATAGACCAGCAGTGAACAAAACCATCCCTGCCCAAACACCCAGTGGTAGTGGGGATTTGGGGAAATGAGCACTGAGTTAATTTGATATAAACATGTATAATCTTTCCATAGAGAAATTTTGCCATATGAATCAAAAACCTTAAAGTACGGTCATTGTGGAAAACAGTACAGAAGTTCCTCAAAAAATTAAAAATAGAACAACCATATGATCCAGCAATGGGGCCCCCTTCTGGAAAATGAAACTGGTAAGTGTCCGTCCATCAGTGAACAAATGGATAAAGAAACTGTGGTGTATATATGTACAATGGAATATGATTCATTTAAAAAGAAGGAAATCTTGCCATTTGCAACAACACAGATGAACCTGGAGGACACTAAACTAAGTGAAATAAGCCAGGCACAGAAAGATAAATATTATAGTAACTTACTTCCATGTGGACTCTAAAAAACTTAACTCATAGAAGTAGAGAATAGAATGGTGTTTACCAGGCTAGAGAGGTGGAGGTGGGGTGGGAAAGACATTGGTCAAAGGATACAAAATTTCAGTTAGATTCAGGAGGAAGAAGTCCAAGAGATCTACTGTACCATACGGTGACCGTAGTTAATAACAATGTATTCTTGAAAATTGCCAAAAGAGATTTTAAGTGTTCTCATCACAAAAAATAAGTATGTGATATAATGCAGATGTTAATTAGCTTAATTTAGCCATTTCACAATATATACATATTTCAAAATATGTTGTACATAATATATATAATTTTTGTCAATTAAAAAATAAGTTTTAAAAAAACTTAAAACATATTCATGCTAGTTTACTCATAAGTTCCTCTTTCAGGAACTCGACCCAAGATAACAATCAGAAATGTACCAAAGGATTTACATATATAACACCATGTCTATCCCAGAGATTTTTATAATAGCAAAAAAATTGGCAAGGACCTAACAAAGAGGAGACTGGTTAAAATTATATATGCAGGTATAATTGGAATCTGGTATACTTTTAAAAAAATCATCATGTAGAAAAAATATTTAATAACATAGAAAATGTTCACAGTATCCTTGGAAGTGAAGTAGCCAGATTATAAAATGGTTGAAATGTGTGTTTATAGATGTATGTTGACTATCTCGAGTAGCTATTTCTTTATAATAAGGTGTTTATTGGAATTATAAATACTCTGGGCTCTTTATGTTTTTGATGCTAAATGTAGAATACAATTTAATCAGAAGACACACTAAATATAAAAGAACTTCCCTATCAGGATGACCCCAGCACAGGCATTTTTGGAACTTGCAGTCCTTGTAGGATCTAGGTGAGATGTCGTTAACGTGCACCGTGCTTAGCACAGGCCTGGAGATGATGACAACTCTTAGAATGAGGGCAGCCTCTCCTCTCCTGAGATTAACACATTTTTCCTAACGCCAACAATGGGCAGCTGAGAGCTCATGACCCTGGGGCGTTCGGGCAGTCCTGCTGTGGGACCAGCTTTGAGTTACTCAGCCTCAGGTGTCCACACAGGCACGTCTGAACACCGGCATTTTTCCACACTCCAGCCAGTCTCTTCCCATGGAGCAGAACTCAGCTGGGAGGTCACCAGAGAACGGAACAGTCACTGAGCCAAAGGCCTCTCTGCTCTTATTAGGGAACCTGGAAGAAAGCTGTGGCCAAAAGTGGCACCAGTGAGACTCCAAAGAGAGTCCCAAATTTGTGGTGTACATTAGTATAAAATAATGAGGTTTTTTTAGTGAATGTAAAATAGAACCTACATTTAAATAAGTAATGAAAAACAGTAACCTTGAAAGTCCCAGCTGAGGAGCACGGTTTAGAAAGAACTGTTAGCAGGGCAGTCCGAATCTGGCCAAGAAAAGGCTCAGCTCAACAGGTGCTGCATGGTCTGATGGTCACCCGGGTCCAGCACCCACAGGGCTTGGTTTGCTTTCGTAACTTCAGCTGGTCTAGACGGCAATTTGTCTCCCTTAGGTAGGTGAGTGACCTCCAATGGAGTCTTACCCACCATGCACCACTGCTACGACTGCTAAAGACAGACCAAGGATTATGTCCAGATTCGAGGCTACCCCCAAGAATCCTGTCAGTACTCTGGGAAAAGGCAGCGTTGCTGGAAACCCACATGCACATTCAGACGCCGTGTTGGGTGTGTTCTACAAGGGCTCCCAAAAAACAATGACACAAGGAAACACCGTTCACTTGGATGGGTCATTGCTTGCCAGTCTGCGAGTCTGCTTTTAAAAAAGTCAGATCTCTCCCTAGACACGTTTTCAGAGAGAACCATCATACTAAAACAGTTCTACCAACATGCACAGACACAGGTGATCTCCCATCATGGGGCGAAACGGAGTTTGCTACGGATACTTTTACTATCTGGGCTGCAGGCTTGTGTGACAAGTGTCTTCATGGCAGGACAATGTACCTTTTGGTTGCCAAGCTTTTCACTTTTCCTAAGGAAGCTTTTCTTGCTCCTATGATGTCTTAATTTTTAAATACATAGATTTAGGAAAGTAGGGATGAACGTTTACTGATGTATGGTATTAAACTTTGGTAACATTATTACTAATGTTGCATATTTTATACTGACATTACGACAGAAAGAATCTTAGGAAATACAGATTATAGTAGTTATACCCTGGGGGACACACACATAACACATGACATTTATCTTAGCCCTACTTCTGAAATGCCCCAAAACCCTGAGAGGCGGGACATAGTTCATCTTTCCCCCCAACTTCTCAAGAAGACACTAGGGCCAGCTGCAGTAACTGAGGGACTTAGAGGTCATCAAGACACATCAGCTGATACTGAGTGCAGGTGCACGAAGCTGTCACTAGAGTGCAGGTGGCCTCCTGACTCTCTAAAATAAAGAACTGGAGAAAACCTTGTTCAGCTATACTGGTCTTGACCAGTGGCCGTATTTCTCTTACAGAACAAAGAGAATCAGGTTTCTCCACTGTTGGTACAGAGCATATCTGGGGACATGGACACCACATATTAGGGACTGGTGGTCCTTTGCTTGGGACTTTCACTGCTAGCTGTGCCAGGAGCTGTGGGGAAACAGCACGAGAACGCGTGATCGGCATGCACTGAAAGGATGCAGAACAAGATCACGGAGATACTGTGGCTGTCACCTGGGACATCTGCGTGGCACAGCCTTGAAATTCAAATGATATTCACTCACCACGAGAGGAACTGGAGACAGTGAGGGTGAGTGTGGGACCGGATGGGAATGGGCTCCGTCATTTATTGGCTTGTAGGACGTGGAGCACATCACTTACTGCTCTGAGCCTTGGTTTCCTCGTCTGGAAGGACAGTAACATCGTATGGACCCGACGAGGCCACTGCCTTTAAGTGGAGATTGTGCACACAGAAGTGATTTTTTAATATAGCAAAGCTCTACACCTACGCTGCCCAATGTGATTACCTGTAGACACACGTGACTGTTTTAATTTACATTTAAATGAACTAAAATGAAAAATTCAGTTCCTCAGCCACACCGGTCACACTGCAAGTAGTCAATGGTCACAGGAGGCTAGTGGCTGCAGTTTATGGATAGCGCAGGTATGAAGCACTTCCATCATCGCAGAGAGTCCTACTGCACGGTGCTGTGATGCCAGCCTCACTCATCAGCCGGGGTTTCCAGCAAAGTCTCTGAGCTGCCACCACATTGACAAATTTGTCTCTCGTTGCCCATTTTCTCTCTCGTTGCCTCCCACCCTGACCATGACTGGGGAGAGCTGTGCGCTGGGTTTTCCTCGGCCCCCCTCCTCCCTAGCTGTACCGTCAACGCCACTGACCACTGCGGGGCCTCGCTCTCCGCTCATCCCAAAGCTCAGAGCCTGGGGAGGCTCTTCCAAAGTGATGGCAGGAGGAGGGCCAGGTGCCAGCACGCTCGGGCTCTTCGTCTGCACTCATGACAGTGTAGTTACAGAGTCTGAGCTCCTGGGGACAGGCCCAGGGTTTAGTCTGATCCAGGCAGGCCCTGGAACCCTCATCTGGGCATTAATAATTTATTGTCATCGTTGAACCCCTATTTGGTAAGGAGGCCTGGGAAGATCAATCCCATTCTAAGGATCAGGAAAGAACGTCGTTCTCAGCTACTTGCTCAAGGACACAAAGAGAGGTCTCTGGTGTCCTGTAACGCAGCCAATTCCACCCTGGAACATCACCACACCAGATGAGAAGGGACAGGATTTCACACCAGCATCCTCTGCGCTGCACGGTTAAACAAATGGACAAGTGTCCTGCCCCACCTGGCTTCTGATTGCCCAAGCACAACTCACTCTAGCCAATCAATTCTGCTCTGACCCTCACTTTCAGAACTAATCTGGTTCGTTATACATCAGGAGCAAATGATTTCCTTCACTTTATATATTAAAAAAAAAAGATTAAAAGTTGAATAAGGAGGAAAAACCCCTGTTATGCAACTTCACTAAATAATAAGTACGAGGCTGTCCGGAAAGTATCCAGCCACGTAACCGTCTTGTTATATCAGCAATGGCTGGATACTTCCGGACAGCCCTCTATGTCTCAAAAGAAGAGAAATTAGTGACAACTGATGCTAGAACACTATCCTACCAGCAGTCAAGCTGGATGAGAAAGAAATGTTTGGCTTTTAGTGTAAACTGGGGAAAGTTTCCTCCTTCGGGAGACAGCACAGATGAGTGGTCAGGAGGGCGTCTGGGGCAGGAAAGGCTGGTTTAACCCCAGGCCTGCTGCTCTACACAAGTGACCTTGGCAAGGGAGTCAACCTCTCTGTGCCTCGGTTTCCTCACTGAGAAACGGTGGCAGTGACAGTACCTACCTCAGAAGGCAGTTGTGAGGGGAAAGCGAGTGATGCACATGCGGTGCTTAAGCACGACGCCTGGCACATGGCACAGCCTCTGCGAACCATCCTTCCCTGAACACCGGATGCTGCCAAGATCCACAGACTAGACTGCAGAGAGCAAAGGGGCTTCCAGATCAGCTAGTTTGGCAACACGGGGTGCGTGGACCTCCTTCACAGCGCCTCTCACAGACCGTCCACGATGCCCGCAGTGGGCAGGAAGCAGGGGTCCTTTGCTGAGTTTCCATCTCAAGTTCTCCCTTCTGAAGCCCACTCACTCCGCAGAATGCTAATTCAGGCAGTGAACCCAAAGCCCTTCCTGCACCGAGCAGGTGTGCCATTCAGAACCGCTGTGTCTCTCCTCGGCTCAACAGCCGCCAGCCCTCAGAAGACAGGTCAGCTCCGGGCGCCTCCCCGGCATCTGTTCCTTTGCCAGCCCCTTCTCGGTGCCGCCTGCCAGCCCTCGCCAGAAACCCTGGGTCTCATGTGGCAGAGGCAGGCGCCTAGCCCAACACAACCTAACAGGAGAAACCTACTCTTTTAGACCATTGTTATAAATTAGTGGACCTTTTTCTTCTCCCCCAGAGAATCTCAGGGTTCCATTAATCACCGAAGGTTGAAAGATGCTAACTAACCTGTTGGCCGATTTCCCCAATGGCTTCTCCATCTTCTTGACATTGCAGAGCCTGAACAGCAGCCTCTCCGGAGACGGTCCCTGTTCAGCCCACAGAAAGGTCAAAAGGCTTCTAGGATGAGCAACCTTGACATCTCGGACTAAGGAATGGCAACCACCCAATTACAGGACTTTCCCCCAACACCAGAAGTTTCGTCCTCTGTATAAATCTCTCCTTTTACTCCTCCTCTGCTCACAGGGGAGCCCACAAATGAGGGGACAGGAGTGGAACCTTGGCTGGTTCCCCTGTTCACCCCCCTCTGCAAATAGGGCAAAGGGCTGGAGGGTGTGTTGGGGTTGGGATCAGTTCTCAGCCGGTCTGTGACACAGAACAAGTACCAATGGTCCCCGACTTGACAATGGTGGACTTACAATTTTTCGATTTTACGATAGTGTAAAAGTGATACACATTTAGTAGAAACGGTACTTTTTTGAACTTTGACTTTTTCCCTTGGCTAACACTGCGTGGTACGATTCTCTCCTGCAGTGCTGGCCGCGGCAGTGAGCACCCGATCAGGAGGACCAGTACCCTGCACCCTCCAGTGCGGTGCTGCCTGGTGAGTCTCCTCCACCGTAGGCCCCAGCAAGTGCGCTGGGGGTGTTTAAGGCAGGCGGGGCTACGCTGTGATGTCCGGTAGGCCAGCTGTATTACATGCACTTTCCACTTGCGATATTTTCAACTTCCTATGGGTTTACCAGGATATAATCCCATGGTAAGTTGAGGAGCATCTGCACACTCTCGAGTGCACTATAGCATCTCACCTGGAAACGGTGGTGATGTGCCAAACAAGGAGTTATCTGTGACCGCACAGAGAACCCAAGGAGCAAGTACGTCTCAGGATTTCCAGAACCCTGCTTTACAAATGACTCCTGTCTGCTTACTCTTGTCTCTCCACCGCTGTTAAAACCTGGAGTAGTGAGCCTAACACTCCTCCACGAGATTGCCACGCATGCCAAGGTGTGGGCACACAGGACAAAAACGGGGCTCCCTTGGCCTAGAGGATTTCCCACTGTGGATACATCACTTGGATCACCCTGCCCCTCCTGAAATGGACACTTCAAAGGGGAGCCACAGAAAGTTTCCACTCGGGCGCCCATGCATTCGATGCCCTGAGCCTGGGGTGGCGGGGGCGGCAGGGCTAGGGCCACCTGTTTCCTTCTCCCTCCTGCGGGAGTCCTGGTGGCAGCATGTGCACGGAGCAGAGGGGGAGCCAGCCCCTTACTCACTGCCTACCAGCCTTGAGATTCGGGGGGAATTACTTTCTCTGGGTGCTCCGATTTTCCCACGTATAAAATAAGGACAGCAACACACTTCTCAGAGGGTGTGCAACGTTGAGTAGATGTGTCTTGGCGCCTGGCTTGTGGCGAGAGCTCAGTAAACACAGAGTTCACCGCTGTGTTTTTCTGTGGCACAGCACACACCTTGGTGTGCATGCCTCTGGGGGCCTTTCCGAGCCATACTCTGCTCATACACCTCCAGTACCGCACCTGTCACACTGTGTTGGTGAGTGTTTTTAACGTGCTCGTCTCTCCTACTAGAGACGCAGTGTGGGCTCCATGTATCTCTCAGCCTCAGGTGTCAAGCACAAAGTTAACTCTGAGAAGGCATGGTTAAGAACTGTGCAGGGCTTATCTTCTTGTCTATTTTGTAAACTCCTCGAAAATAGGGATCTTAGACTCCAAATCTTAAAATAAATAAATAAATAAATAAAAGACAGAAAGACCTTAGGCTTTACAAAAGCAACACTGAAGAAGCCCCTCTAGCTCAGAATCCTGGGTGGTCAGCAGTGAACCTGACCCAAAAAGCAAACAAGTGCACGTAAGCCAGGGGGGCCGGAGGAAACTCCTCCGCGGTAGCCAGGCTTCCGCCGACACACGGAAGAAATGTGTGTACGTGTGCATGGATGTATTATGTATGGAGG
>CAUYSK010112451.1:0-14807 GCA_963575035.1 Avahi laniger
TGCAGAGCCAGAAAGCCCCTGCATGGAATCCTGCGGCGGCACAACGCTCCTTGACACTCTTCCCTCTGGCTTTCATGTTCCTCATGACAACCCTACATGGGTCCGCTCTCCCTCTGGAGTTTCCACATTCTAGAACTCTCCTGGTCCGTACTGAGCTGATACTGCCTCCTGCCCACATCATCACACTCTTAACCTCCTATCCCAGCCCTTTAGTCTCCTTTGGAGGACTGCGTGGTTGTGGCTGAAGATGGAAGGAGGTGGCTCCTCCTCACAAACGTTTGTGCTTTAACGGGGCCTACTGCGGACTACACCTAAGGGTAACAGAGTGAGTAACTCACACACATCGGGAGTCTCCATCACACAGGCAAAGCGGCGTTTGAGGTCTCTGATAGTAGCCACTTTCTGTATCCAGCCACTTCCCGTGCCATGCCATACTGTGAAATAAAATTAGATGACATATTGGTTAGCTGGGGCTGCCATAACAAAAGTACCAAAGACTGTGGGCCTTAAACAACAAAAGTTAACTTTCTTGCAGTTCTGGAAGCCAGACGTCCAAGATCAAAGTGTCAGCAGGATTGGTTTCCTCTGAGGCTTCTCTCTTGGCTTGCAGATGGCCGCCTTCTCCCTTTGTGCTCACTTCGTACCTATCTGTGTCCTAATCTTCTCTTCTTGCAAGGACTAATCCAGTGCTATTGGATTAGAGCCCATGCTAATGACCTCATTTTAACTTAATTATCTCTTTATAGACCCTATCTCCCAGAATAGTCACATTCTGAGGTACTGGGAGTTAGGACTATAACAGATGAATTGGTGGAGTGGACATAGTTCAGCCCATAGCAGATGGGAAGATCAAACTCTAAAATTCATCCACCCCCCTTCTATTCCACTTCATATCATGATAATGTGGGTAGTGACCAAGAAGGAAGCTGGGTTACTAGGCAAGGAGATCTGTCTCATTTCTCTTTGCAGCCCCAGACATACACACACTTATGCCTGAGAAACTATTCTGCTTCTTCCAAGCTATGTTTGCTGCAACTAACCCCACGGGGCTGGCCTACACAGCTCGCAGTGATGAAACAGAACTTACATTTGTTTTATGGAACTTCTCTAAAACATTTTGTTTCTAGAATAAAAAGTGATATAAACCAGTCGACAATTGAAGTTTGTGCTACCAGAATTCCTTTTGCAAATTTTCTGGGGGCATCTGTGTTTTAGAATCTGCATTAGTTTAGCTCTATTGAAAAATCCCTCTACTGAGATCTGTTGTCAAAATTTTTTTTCTAAAATAAGTTACCTGCAATAAATGTTCATGCAACCTCCTTAAAAAGATGATATAATTAATGAATGTACTCTGTACTAACAATCAAATTTGATATTGCTTTTATCTAACATTATTTTCATTCATGCTTTCTAAAAACTTCAAATGTTTAATTGTATTTGTAATATTGATAATGAAACCTTATTTACATTGTTTAACTCATCTGGATTTCCCCCTTTAAGTATACCCTAACTACAAATGAGAATATTAATTTCTATATTCAATAATCTTCATGACTAAAGACAAAATTTGTTTAATGTGATTATTTATCATTTTTGCAATGGTTTGATAAGATATTGATATAGTTCATTTCCATGGGTCCCTAAGTTATCATTGTTATTGGTTGAATAACTAAGGAGGTGTTATATTGATGCACAACCAATGTACTCTCTTCATGGAGATACATGCAAATGTAGCATGATCTCCTCCAGGTGAGATGGCTGCCACCTCCCTTTGTCCTCACTTTGTACCTGTCTGTGTCTTAATCTTCTCTTCTTGTAAGAACACCAGTCCTTACAAGGATTAGAGCCCACCCTAATGACCTCATTTTAACTTAATTATCTCTTTAAAGACCCTATTGCCCAGAATAGTCACATTCTGAGGTACTTTCACCTGCCTGGAAAAAGGAAACACCAAAACCTTAAGAGTGCTTGACTTTGGGTAGTAGGAATTTAGGTGATTTAGTTTACCTCTTCTATGTTATTCTATGGTTTTCAATGGAATGCTATGTTTTACTTTTATAATCAGAAAAAAACCCAGAACATTTGTTTTTAAAAGAGAATAAAACTATCCAAATTGTCAGTCTAACTTATTAATGGACAAATCAAATGAACTATTTAGCATATTATTCTATAATTTTTTTTTTTTGAGACAGGTTCTCACTCTGTCACCTGGGCTAGAGTATAGTGGCACATCACAGCTCACTGCATCCTCAAACTCCTGGGCTCAAGAGATCCTCCTCCCTCAGCCTTCTGAGTAGCTGGGACTACAGGCACATGCCACCACGCATGGCTAATTTTTTCTATTTTTGGTAGAGATAGCTCTCGCTCTTGCTCAGGCTGATCTTGAACTCATGGCCTCAAGCAATCCTTCTGCCTCACCTTGCCAAAGTGATAGGATTACAGGCACGAGCCATCACACCTGGCCCTATAACTGGTTTTTACAGTGGCAAAACTTCATATGGCCTTAAAACGGTTGCATTAAATTATGTTGAGATAGACATTGAAAAACATTCAAACATGAACATACAATACGTTCATGAAACAATCGAGTGAAAGAAAATATATCCACAACAAAGCACCACCGATTTTCACAGTTTGCACAAAGGCAACCATGCTCTGGTTCAAAGAGAATTGTTTCAGGGCATGGTTTCTTGTCAACAAATTATACTTACCAGATTTATAGGCCAAAGTCCCAGTTTTCTCATTTATAGGACCTGGATATACTCCACCTTTTCCTTTTCTGCGGTATTTGTTAAAGCCACTCTAGCTCTTAGAGAACAAAAACATGGGACAGAAATGGAAGGTCCTAGAAACTATCTAATAGCATTAGAAAACATTCACTTTGTGTAGATCTGACATAGGGTAAGAAAGTGTTTTCACTGTGTGAAAGCATCCCGAGAAGGGTAGAAACGTTCATTCACGAGTGCCAGACATAGTGACAGGCCCTGGGAATATCATTGGGAGTAAGACCAGGATCCTGTCTTTGTGGGGCTTACAGTCTAATGAACAAGATAGACAATAAATACAAAAATAATGAATAGGTAAAATTAGGTGAGTAGGTAAAATTAGATAAATTAATTACCTAATTAATACAAATGCTAGCATAGTCACATAATTATCTTATGATTAGTTTTCTTAAAAGTAATAGCACTTAGTGCTGTGAAATACAGATTGTGTTGTGCATAAACATTATGCATGTAGGTCTTACATGGGTTGAGATAGTTCTGTCTTGCCCTTTTAAATATAGGGATTGAACATTCAATCAGAAATTCTAAAAATTCAAAATTAGCTGCAATATGAAGAACTAATTGCCTACAAAGAAGCACTTTTAGGTATCAGAGACATTTAGTGTCTTGAGATTCATCTCATCTTGAGTCATATACATACACACAATCATTTTACTTTTGGTTTCTGCGGCATCTTTGACCTTGTTGGAAATGTCAGAAAATTGCTGAACCTTTACTCATCCCCTACAGAGCCATTATAAACCCATTTTGTGAAAGTAACCAGTAGAAGGATGGGTGGAAAAAAGAAAAACAAATTTTGTCACTCGTGAAATATGCCCCGATCCAACCTTCACTAACCCCATTGTGTAAAACGTTCAGAATATTATTAAGAGAAAGCTTACAAGTGTAAATATACTTATTCTCAATGAAATCAACACCATCCGACTGATTTGTAACTACTCCCTTAATGCTGCTATAAACTTTATTGCAGTGAAAACACTGGTTCTACAGATTGCTTTCCTCTTCCTCAGGATGTGTTTGACCTTTCTGGCATTGCCACCATAAATCTCATGGCCCAACAACCCCTTGTCTGCAAGTGATTTCAAGCACTATCATAAAAATGAAACAGACAGACTTAATTTGAGTTCCAGACTTGAGGAAACTCAGCTAAAATATTAGCATAATTTCACTGAGGACGGAGGAAATTGTTAAAATATGTGTATTAGAGAGTGTCTGCAATTCAATCCATCTTTTTTTCTGGCTCTTGGGTGCCACCCAGTGATTAGCTTAGCTGCAGGTTTCTGAAGGGGTCTGTGGTGCACGATGGCCACCGGTCACAGGAGAGAGGGGACAAGGATATTAGGAGTAGTAAGGGGCCACAGTCCTAAATTCAATTTAGGAATAATAATTTTTAAAAAATCTCTGCTTAGAAATTTTTGTGCCATCCACAAAAGCCTGACCATTGACGATGTGTTCCTTCCAGACATCCAGACATTGCAGATATGAATAAGGAAAATCCTGTATATACAACACAGGCTGGGGCCACAGCCACACGGAGGCAAATGCGGCAGGGAAAGCAATAGCACAGGTGACGCTGCTCCTCTCCTAATCCTCTTCCCTGCCCCTGTTCCGTGCCGTCTGGTCCCTTTCCCCACACCCAAGACAGAGCTTGAAAACCTTTGCTTTGTAACCACGTAGACAGGCAGCTGACTCAACCAGGTTGTTGTTATTTTCATCTCTGAAACTTACTAGACTGTTTCTTATCCTTACAACTCACCAGGATGGGTACAAGAACAAATATTTCCCTGTGGCTTACACGCCATGAAAACCAACAGCCATCCAGTGTTTGTTATTTTTCTTTTTAAACTAGTTTCTTTCTTTCTCTTCCTCTCAATAATTGTTGTGAAACATTTAGTAATATTTTATCAAGGATTTGTGCGACTTTTTGGAGGTGAAGCAATAGATACTCAACTCGATGGGCCTTCTGTTTCCTCTAGAAAAATATAATGAATTTTAAAATAATATATATATCATATATAATATCATCTACTTATCACGTATCTTGTCTCCCCTGCACTAATGTCTTGATGGTCTATCTAGGCCCTGCTTGGGGACAGGAGTATGGCTGTGAGATGGATTCCTCAACCTGTGATGTTTTCTCCCTGCTCAGCTGCTACTATGGTGGCCTGCGGGAGGAAGGGTAAGAAGACGGATGGTTGGGAGAGGAACAAGGAGGATATGCTCTGAAGGACTAGGAAGGTCCCTATGGTCGAGGCAGGAAGGTGGTGGTGACAACAGATCGGGAGGGAAATTGGGGACAGAATCTGGAATGGGAAACAAGTACCTGCAGGAGTCCCTCAGGTACACTGTCCCGTCCCGTGGGACCAGTTATTCGTGGGACCTGGAGGAGGCAGTGGGAATTGGGAGAGGCAAGAGACACAAGAAATGGAGACAAGACAGGAATCTGATCAAGTCTCCTTTATTGGAAGTAGGGCAGAGGCTTAAGTAAGGCAGAAGGAGGAAGTAGCTAGGGCGGTACTTTCCAAGGTGGGAGTCACCATGGAAATGCCCGTGTGCAGGCCGCCCAAGGGTTATGTCACACTGGGTAAATGGAAACTTACAAGCTCTTTTCATGGGCTTTTGCAAATGCGGGGGCTTGGTCGGCCATTTTGGGCAATGGGGCAGATCCACATGGCTCGCGGCCATCTTGAATAAGCAGCTGCGGGGCCTCATGGCTCCGGACAGTACACGTGCCTGCTCCGTCTCCCTCCTTCCTGCGAATGTCCTCCTCCTCCTCACCACCCTCTCAGCCCCTCTGTCCTCTCGCTCTGCCCTGGATCTGCAACTCGGCTGCACAAAGGGCTTGGTGGTGGTGGTGACGGCAGCAGTAGTTCCCGCTGCTGACCTGAGGCAGACGGGGACAGCAAAACTCATCCATGGGAATGAGGAACCATCTCCCTCCTGGCGGTTTCCACACCACCTTCGGCAGCACAGAGGGGCAAGAAGGAAACCTTGTTTCCAGACCCTTTTGGCTGCATGTTCCCTTCTCACAAGGAGGCTGCCTTGCCAAAAACAAACAAATTGGCCTTTAGGCCCTTCTGCTGGTCCGTGAAAGAGCTGCTGGAGACCCTCCGGACTTTAATTCCTCGTGGTAGTATCTCAGTAGGAAGAAGATCAATTAAATGCTCTGGTCTATGACGACGTCATACACTTTGGTCAATTTTAGTCATCTATTGATTATTTACATATGCCAGGCACTAGGCCTATGTCAATTACAACTTTGAATCTCTAAATATATATCATAATTATTTTCCTTTTCACAGTCATATAAACTGAGGCATAGCAAGGTAAGTACTTGCCCAAGGTCATATTGTTGGTAACTAGCAGCTAGGATCCATCTTCTGACAATTTGACCCTAAAACATTGCAGTAGCTCATCATTTGATACAAAACTTGAAGTAGCGTATATTATGAACTTAAAAAAAAATTGCAAGTAAAAGTTATTCCAATCTCAATTAGGATTTAACAAACTAACCTAATCTCAATATGGATTAAATAAATATTAAATAAGCTAATTTGCATTTTTTAACACTGCTGTTTTCTGATTTCGTGTCAATTTGCAAATATGACTTGGAAACACAACCAGTTTGTAAATTGGGTTTTAACTAGTGTATATATAATTTACTGGGAAAACTTACCAAAATTTTTACTTACCGCAAAATCTGATATTTTAAATCTATAATTTCTCAGTTCCATTCCAGCCCTGTTTATTTGTATAAACATTTATGAAGGTTAATTCTTTTACCTCATAACTGCTGGCAGTCAGGCCTTGCTTACATGGAAGCTTTGAATTCAGCCAATGCTCAAATGAGTACTTCACTGAAGCCCTAGTTTTCTGTATTTTAAAGCATGAATGAAACAACCTTAGTCAGTGAGACTTGTAGCCCAGGCATGAGCAAGTCTCTCCTTCACCAAAGAGACGTCCAAGGATCGTTTCATTTTGCACGGGCTTTATCTTGATGCATGCACTAGAAGAAACTGGCCTGCAAATCCATTCTCAAATAGTGAATACATTAACATATTGAATGGCGTTGTTTTATATTATCCGACAGAATGTCGAAAATAATTATTTTGATTAGTGCATAATTCTTATTTGTCCCTAAAAATAATTGGTTAAAACATCCATTTTCTAGTTGGCCATTGGCAACAGTGGTTCTCCTGGAATGAGACAGATGATTCAATTATCATTATATTAATGGATGAGCATTTTTCCTGTTTGTTGGAGGAGGAAAGCATGATTTCAGTCCTTCTAAAAAGTTTTAGGTGATTGTTATAAAACTTTCAAAGGAAAGGCTAGACAAAGCCTTACTTTTTTTTGAGACAGGATCTCACTTTGTTGCCCGGCCTCGAGTGCTGTGGCATCAGCCTAGCTCACAGCAACCTCAAACTCCTGGGCTCAAGCGATCCTCCTGTCTCAGCCTCCCGAGTAGCTGGGACTACAGGCATGCGCCACCATGCCCAACTAATTTTTTCTATATATATGTATATATTTAGTTGTCTAGATAATTTCTTTCTATTTTTAGTAGATACGGGGTCTTGCACTTGCTCAGGCTGGTCTCGAACTCCTGACCTTGAGCCATCCACCCGCCTCGGCCTCCCAGAGTGCTAGGATTACAGGCGTGAGCCTCTGCGCCCGGCCCAAAGCCTTATTTTATACTATTTAAACAAAAATTTACCGACCCAAAAGGCCAATGCTGCTATTGTAATTCTGTGTTGCATTGCAACAGGAATGAGCAGAGAATGACTTTTAACAGACTGACACTGATTTCCACAAGTAGACTTGTAATCACAGGCTACTGTGGTGGCACCTGAATGCTCCTCTGCGCTCTGGAAACAGACACATCCCTGAGAAGGGAGTGAGGCTGGGAATTGGCTCCCTTTGAAGATGATCAGATCTCAAGATCCCAAATGGATTTTTGCAAGGTAATCAAGGCTGTTCAGAAAATATAAATTCAATTATCAGCAGCCAACCCCGAAGTTTAGAGCTTTGGAATCAGACAAACCTGATTTTACATTCTAGGTCAGCCCCTTTTTCACTGCTTGGAAAAGAAATTTACCTTTCTCATGCCTGTTCAGCTATAATCTTATCAAAGAAGCCTTCCCTGACCTTCATTCCCCTCCTCTCCATTCTCTACTCCCTTCTCCTGTTTCATTCTTCCTCAGAGCACTGACCACAATGGGTACATTCTTCACCTATTTGATTCCTGGCAGTTTCCGTCAGCTAAAATGTAAGCTCCAGGAGAGCAGGGGTGTTGCATTCAGTAAGTAACTGGTCAATTAATATCTCTGTAAAATCTTATTTTTCAAGATTAGATGAGCTATGTTCCTTACACGCAGTAGGTACTTTTCTGTGCATTTTTCACACTAGTTAGAGGGAAAGCAGCTTTGCTCTGGGCAGTGCTCAGTCACGTTCCCTAGTATACATCACTGCAAACACCAAAACCACAGCAATATTTGTTCATGGTTTGTGGGTAGCTACAATGGTCCGTTAGATTAAGTAATTTATTCAGTATATACAGAGGATACTCTAATACTTTGTGAAGTTCCCTTTTCTCCCCACGTCCTAGAATCTTCATTTTTCCTGGATCTGGACTGCCTCTGAGGCCACACCACTGCTTGCTCTTGAGTCTGGGTTGAAAGACTGCGGTTGCTTCTCTATAAGGGCCCTTCTTTCTTTCCACAGCTTGTTATTGGCATGAGAAATACGCTATTTTGTCTTTCCCTGACTTAGTCAGGGCAAACTTCACTTCTTTCTTGAGCTCTTCATCCAGAAAATTATTTTCCTAAGGGAATATCATAGCAAATAATTTGATTTCAAGGATAGTGGCAGAAACCTTTGTTCTAGCCCCATAGTTCTTAGCAAAACCTCTTATATGTAATAGAAATGGGTGAAAATAGTTAAGAAAGCAGCAACTGAAATATGTATTTGTCTTAAATACCCTAGCACCTAGGGTACCTGCTGACATGTATCTCAGCAAAACCAATTTTTTCCATTCACTGGAAAGAGACATAGCATCAATCTTTTATAACAATTCCCCTCACGGTATTCTTAAGTGAGTAGCACTCTCCCGGCTGGCTAGTTATTTGCTTCAAATAGATAAGGTATGATAATGACAACCCAGGCAAGGTTCTACCCAAGATTTCCTAAAATTCTGTTGACAGTGGTCAAAAACAACGCACCCGGAAATCTGTTATGTTGTGAATAATTGTCCCCCAAGTTCATTTTAGTATCATAAGTCTGAGATGGACGGAGAAGCACTTTAGCCAATTTGTCAGAATTACAAATTCCTCATATGGAGTCTTGGCCAAGCTCTCTTAATTCTCTCTCATGAAAAAGAATGTGTCTTTTATAAAGTAATGATGCTTCCAATCTTTGCTTTAAAGCTAAGAGATTCCAGACACCAAAATAGTGCAGTGGTCACCTTCAGCCAGTGCAGTCCATCTGCAAATGGAATTGTTTTTTTTTTTTTTTTCTTTGTGGCTAAAGTACCTCATGCTTATCATTTTGGCATAGCTTTAACCTCTTTGGGAGTTTCATTACTCTGTAGAAAGTATAAGATCCAGAATCTCAGAATCTTGAATGATCGTGTGATATGGTTTGCTGTAAGAGAAGGACCAGAGTTTAATATTAAAGTTTAATATTAAAGTTCATCTATCAGCGATAGATGAACAACATGATCTTTGATATTCAGTGGAAGATGGATTCAGCACATTTGTGTTTGTTGCTGTTGTTTAGAGTTGTGGGTGGCTATACAGTCAGAGCCCTTAGTCAAAGGTATAGCAGAGTTTGGGATAGTACCGATACAATTTTGAACTGCGAATTTTAAGACAAGGCCTTGAAAGTGACTGTACAAGTTCCTGATTCTGACAAAAATAGTTATGTTCCCTTGTGTTTGGGTCTGGTGATTGTAGTCTGTGTATTTTTCTTGAATAATGAATATTATTCATTTTTCTAGCATTGCGTATCAAAATGTATCTACAATGCACCAGCACTCGAGTCCTCCTAAATTTACTCTATAATGCTAAAATGTGCCTACAGCCATGGACATCGGCTTTCATAAAAATACTGTCTTATATTAAAACAAATTTATTACAGAATAGAATCCAAAATTTAAGTATATTTTAAATATAAAACATGAGATTTCAAGGAAATTCTACATTTGCTGCGCATCAGTTCTGGCCATGCTGTGGGTCTGGGATCTGCCTGGCCCTCTCTCTACCATTGGAGTCACTTAGTAGGAAAGGCTGAGAAGCACTGCTTTTTGCTAGAGTACTAGGGAGAAGAAATCTTAATGTGATCACAGACTCAGAAGTGAATGACCATTTTAGAAAATTCTCATTGGACTGGCAAATCCAACATCATGAAATGTTTTTTTCTTGCAGGCAAAACCAAGGCTCTATCATGACCGCCTTTTAGGGGAAAAAGAACATGGTAGAAATTCAATGGTACTAGAAAGATCTGAAGCGCATAGTTTGCTTTTGGAGAAGGTGACTTGTGGTTTATCTTCTCCCTCCCTATCTTGAATGAAGCAAATATCAACTCTGTTCTGGGGCAGTGACTTAATAATGTCACTACAACGGTTCTGATTTTAGTTTTCTTTTTCCAATGATATATCAAAGCCATGTAGGACTTCCTGAAATATTTCTGTGTATTTCCAGTTGCTGCCATAACATATTCACCCAGGTGTCCTGTAGAGCCCTTGAATTCATCAGAACCCTAAACCTTCTCTTCCTCTATGTTAATAGGTTGGCAACTTTTTCTGCAGGGAGTTAGATGATAAATATTTTAGGCTTTGCAAGCTATGAGGTTTCACTCACAACTACTTAATTTTGTGTTGTAGCAGGAAAACAGCTATGGGCAATATGTAAACAAATGAATGTGGTTGTGTTCCAATAAAACTTTATTAACTAAAATGTGAAGGGCAGGTGGGAGAGAGGGCAGATTTTGACCAAGGGCTGTAGTTTGCTGATTCCCTGCTCTATGCTCTCATGTGTTTCAGTCCTCCATATTCAAAGTTCTCCCTCTGCATTCCTATCCAAACAATCGTTAAATCTGAGACATTTTCCTTTCTATATTAGTTTCCTAGGGCTATTGTAACAAATTACAATGAACTTGGTGCCTTAAAACAACAAAATTTATTCTTTCACTGGGGGCTAGAAGTTCAAGATCGAGGTGTTGGCAGGGCCATGCTCTCTGTGAAGCTTCTAGGGAAGGAATCTTCCTTGCTTCTTCCTAGCTCTGGTGGTTGCTGGAAATCCTTGGTATTCTTCGGTTTGCAGCTGGAGCACTTCAATCTCTGTCTCTGTTGTCACATCGCCTTTTCCCTGTGTCTCTGTGTCCAAATTTCCCTCTTATAAGGACAACAGTCATATTGGATTTAGGGCCGAACCTAATCCAACATGACCTCATCTTAACTTTATGACAGCCACAAAGACCCTATTTCTACACGGTGTCACATTCACAGGTTCTAGGTAGACATGAATTTTGGGGGGACACTTCCTATTTCTCTGATCTGCCTTTTATTTCTGCTACCACTGCCCTAATTCAGATCTTTATCATCCCTCATTTCTCATCTGACTATTCCAACCTCCTCCTAATAGATCTTACCTTTTTCATTACCCAGAGTCACCTTTCTGAAATGCAAATTTCACCATATCTCTCTCCTTTTAAAAATCCTTCTTGTCCCTTCTCATGTCAGCAGTGGTTCTCAACCTTTTTGTCAACACATATGATGGATGAGTTCACTGCGGGACAACTTATTGAGGTGCCCAGGTGATGCATGGACTGGCTGTGACTCCACTCCTTTCCCTCCACACAACTGATTGAATCTGCTTAATTTATATAATAAAGTAAGTCATTTACATTATTACTGTCAACACATTACTTTCAACTCACCACTGATTGGGCCAAACAGTGCTTTTCAACTTTACGGCAGAAAATCCCCAGTATTCTGGCTGCAAATTCCCTTATGATGGGACCTTAGCAGCCACTCCTGCCCTTTGCCCTCCAGCAACCAACCAACTGTGCTCCTTCTCCTTATTACTGTACTCGTACAAGTCTTGCCTCCCTGTTTGGAATAAGACATGGACTCAGCCTTCAAGAAACTGGAAGATGACGAGGTCTCATCTTATCCTTGGGCATTTGAAGGAATTCGGTTGGTGCAGCTGGACAAGTCTGACAGGTACAGGTGTACTTTGGGGAATAATGGGACAGGTATTTGAAATCAGGTCTGCCCCACGAAACTTAGGACCATGGCTGCCCACGGGGAATAGAACAATATACTAAAAGGCTTTTTTTTTTTTTTTTTTTTTTTTGAGACAGAGTCTCACTTTCTTGCCTGGGGCGAGTGCCGTCAGCCTAGCTCACAGCAACCTCAAACTCCTGGGCTCAAGCGATCCTACTGTCTCAGCCTCCCAAGTAGCTGGGACTGCAGGCATACGCCGCCATGCCCGGCACAAGTTTACTCCCAAATTTTAGCTGTCCACTGCATTTCATTCTAGTTTGGGGAGAGACGGGGTCTCTCTCTTGCTCAAGCTGGTCTCAAACTCCTGAGCTCAAACAATCCGCCCGCCTCGGCCTCCCAGAGTGCTAGGATTACAGGTGTGAGCCACCACGCCCGGCCCTACTAATAAAATTTTTGAAAGAAGCAGGTGAGATTTCCAAAGAAAATAGACAAAATGACAGCAAGAGTCAGTGTGTCGTCTTCTGTTAGCACAGCAAAAAAGCAGACCCGGGGCTAGAAGCAAGATGGGAAGGTGAGCAAATGGGCAGAGAGGGCATGTGGTGCCTTGATGACAAATTTCAAAAATAAAAGGGTGCCACGGAGAAGCCAGAACAATTCCCCCAGGACTAAGGGTGCGGGGGATGGGATGAGGTGGGGGAAGTCAGTAGAAACATTAAATTGCTTAAGAGAGTGTATTAGTTATACTTTGCTGTGTAACAAAAGAACCCCAAACTGAGGAACTTCAAACAGCTCACATTTATTATCTCATGGTTTCTGTGGGTCAGGAGTCTGGGTGTGACTCAGCTGGGTGCCTTTAGCTCGGGGTCTCCCCCAGGGTGCAGTCGCGGTGTCAGCTGCGGCTGTGGTCATCTCCAGGCTTGTCCGGGGGAGGCTGCCGCAGGCCTCAGCTCGTCCCTGGCTGTCAATCCACGGCTTTCGCCACTGGACCACTCACAGCAAGGCAGTGGTGGGGTGGGGAGAGGGAAGGCACGCAAGACGGAGTCACAGTCTTTTTTGACACTTCATGTCATAAGTGACATTCCATTATTTTTGCCATATCTGATTTGTTAGAAGTGAGCCAATAGGTTCAACCCACCCTCCCGAGAAGGGGCTTGCAGAAGGGCAGGAAAACCCCAAGGCAGAGACCCTGCATCAAAGGCTGCAGACCACATTCACTCACTGGATGAACCTGGAGCCTGACTCTCCCACCGTGAGCCTCTTACAACTATATATTATTAATAATGAAACCGTACAGTGAAGCCACATCCTGGGCCACGCGGTATGTTATTATCTCCATTATTACCTTTGCATTCATTATTTTTTCAGGGCCCACAGAAGTGAGGCCATCATCAAATCAGGTGTGGAGTTTTAATATAAGGGAAACACATCACCCACATGCCAGACTGAGTTAGTTTGTACGCACAGCTGCCCAGAGCAGACAACCCTAAGGGCCAACTGCTAGTGGCTCACCCTTTCCTACGAGCCGCCCACAGACCGGCGTGGCTGCTGCCAGTGCTCAGCTCTGCCGCAGAAACACACCCTCACGGCAATGACCACTAGCATTTGCTGAGACGTAGGATGGCAAGTGCTGTCACTTTACCTCCATCCATCATGTCCACCCTCACTGTGACCCTATCCTGCAGATGACAAGAGATGGATCCAAGAGGTGTGAGTCCCCATCACGCAGGAACCACCAATTAGCGCCTAAACCTTCTCAGGGACACTCCGTTGCATTAAAGCAGGTAGTCAGACATTAACAGATCTCATGACTGAATATATAACTGAATAGTTACATTAGGTGCACATCACACGACTATTCACTTAGAAAATCTAAAAGAATCAGCTAAAAACTATTAGAAAAATTTAGTGATGTGTACAAAATGAGAATATAGAAAACTAAGTGCCACCGTATGACTACATATTAGCAATAGTTAAAAAATAAATTTTGTAATAAACCATGCTCATTATAGAAAATTTGGAAAACACAGAAAAGTAAGGTTAAGACATTAAGTCACTTGTGATTCTACTAACAAAAAACATTTTGAAATATATCCTTTAACTACTTTTCTATGGTATGTGAGTATATGAATATATCATATATATATTTAAAAACTGTTGTCATGATACACCAGCTGAGTATCTGCCTTTTTCACTTAACACAACTGTGAGCGTTTCTCCATGCTAATGTTCTTCAAAAAACCCAATTTTAAATGGCTACCGAATAGTCTGTCATATTATTATAACCTAATTTAAAAAAAAACTATTTCCTTTCGCTCATTTAATGGATCAAAAAATCAAAATTTTGTTCTTCTGTTCCTCATTTCCTGCCTTTTAAAAAATTATTTGAATATCCGTTTCAATTCTCCCATTGGCTTTTTACCCATATTTCTTTACATTTTTAAGTGGCTGCACCAGGGATTACAAATATGCTGTAACTTTTCAGTCCCCCTACTTCCTGTAAAATAAAGAAATCTTGTAACCACAGAGGTCCCCATCTACCCTGTTCCTTACGTTAAAATTGTTGTATGTATCTAATCTACAGATGCTATAAGCCCCACAAGACGGTGTTATAATTTTTGCTTTAAATATTTATATGATTAATAAATTAAGGGGGAAAAGCATAAAGAAAAATTAATATTTTGTATCTACCCCAATATTTACCATTTCTAATGTTTTTCATTCTTTCCTAGGGACCTGACTTCCCATCTGGTATCATTTCCCTTCAACCTGAAGTTTCTTTAGCATTTCTTACAGTGCAG
>CAUYSK010112452.1:0-16399 GCA_963575035.1 Avahi laniger
TTGCAGTTTTGTTCAGCTTTGCTCAACTGCTCTGTGGTTAGCTTGCAAGGCTGACAGGTGTCAGTGTCTACTTGCTGCTTTGTGGTTTTAAGCAGAATCAGCACGGAAATTCCCCTAGTATGTACGGAAATTTCCCTAACACTACAGCCGTAAAGTGGTGGATTAAGATTTGAACCTAGGCAGTTTAAGGCCAGAGTCAGTGCTCTTAACCAGTGTACTTCATGGAATGTGGTGGAATAATTTTGGGATAGGGAGTGAGGGTTACTTAGGTAGGATGGTCAGGGAGGGTGGGTCTTAGCAGGGATCATTTAAGCTGAAGCCTGAAGAATGGGAAGGAATCAACCATGCAAAAAGCCAGGCATTACAAGCAGAGCACTTTAACACCCTAAAAAGGGAACGACTTTCTCTGTTCCTGGAACAGAAAGAAGGCTGATATGGCTGAAATACAGGAGGAGGACAGGATTAGGAGTTTGGCTTTTGTTCAAAGGCAATGGAAAACCATTGCAGGGTTTTAAATTGGAAGGTTGCATAAAAGATTTAATGTTTAAAAATCATGCTGCTTGCTTTGTAGAAATGGATAATGGGGGAAAAGAGGACAAGAATGTAAAAAGAGAGACTAGCCAGGGATTGTTGAAGATAAGAAAGAAAAAATGGTGGCTTAGGCCAGGGTAAATGCTGTTAGAAAAAGAAATTGCCATAGCCCACTTAAGAAAGAGTTCAATAGCTCCCACACAATGCTCTCTAACTTAACATTTTATGAAATCTACTTGAAACTAAAAAGAAATAATTGTATTTTTCATAATAATGCCATACATTATCCTGAACTAAATTGCACACTTTTTTACCTTGAATTTACACCTCTGCGTAGAACTCTAGAGATTGAAAACGGACTCAGTTTTAATATGAAGAAATTTTTCTTTCTTATCCAACTGAGGTATATACACAATCTCATTTAAAATGTTACAAAAATAAAATAAAATAAAATGTTACAAAAAGAATAGAGCTAATATAACAACAAAGTTTAAAAATGATTATCAAGCATAATACATTATGTAGATTAATTGTCTTCAGAAAACTAAATTTTAGACAATCTATACATACACTAGATAATTTATTATAAAGTATATTTTGCTTATTCAAATATAATCAGTATGAATAGACACATTTTCTTTACCTATCACCACAATATTATCAGTGCTATTATTAAAAAGTATTAAAAGTATGTTAGAATTTATGTCTTATTTAATAAAATAATACTTTTCAAAAGGAAGTGACCTTTTAAAAATCCTCCCAAATATTTCAATATCAAGCAAACAAATAGCTGTAGATTAAAACCATCACACTCAATGGTAATATTAAGCACTAGGACAATATAATTGGGCTTATTTTTAAGAAACTTAGCTCTGTCATTGTGTGGACTAGGTTCAGCCAGAATAGAGGCCACAAGACCATATGGAAAGAAAGTGGAGAGTAGGGAATTATGTAAGTATGAACTAAGTGGAAGTTGGAATAGAAGGGAGATGATGTTAAAGAGGGAAAAAAAGAGGAATTATGGCTTGCTAATTAATATGTAATACTCTGTGCGAAATTTTATTTCAGCAACTAGAGCAGATACAAACTGAAGGGAAATGGATAGTGATTACTAAGGGTAGGGGTGTCTTTTCAGGGTAATGAAAATGTCTTGGAACTGGATAATAGTGATGGTTGCACAACTCTGTGAGTACATTAAAAATCCTTTATTTGTACACTTTAAATCGGTGAATTATATCTCAAACTGCTTTTTAAGAAGTCACCTGAGAATGCATAGAATCATAACACTTAGAAGTAAAAAAAAACTTTATAGATAATCTAATCCAACTATTTTTTGTAAACATGGAAAAATAGATGAATCAGTTATCTGTTGTGTAAAAAAACTCCACTGACTTAAAAGTACAACAATTGTTCATTTTAGTCTTGAATCTCCAAATATCAGTGGGTGCAGATTGTCTGTGCTTCGCATGGCATCTCCTGGGGCTGTGTGGCTGGAGGCTTGACTGTAGATGGCTCATTTAAAAGGTGACATGTTGCTGGTGTCGACTGGGAATTCAGATGGTGCTGTGCTCTGAGGGACTAAGTGCCTTTCTAGTTAGACTTCTTTACAGGCTGTCTGAGTGTCTTTATTGCATGGTGGCTGGCTTTTAAAACCTAGCAAAGAGAATCTGGTGAAAGATATACTGCCTTTTATGATCTAGTCTTGAAAATCACACGATGTCACTTCTGCCATAGTCACAAGCCCACCTGATTCAAGGAGAAGGAACAAACAGCCCATCTTTCAATGGGAGTAGTTATCAGAGTCAAATTGTCAGAAAAACAAGAGGGGTACAAAGTAATGTTGCTGTCACTTTTAGACAATACAATCTGCCACAGTGAGTATTGGGGGAAGTATATTGTCCAAATTCACCTGTTCTAATTCACCACGCTGCAACCTTTGTATATAAAGTCCACATTGCTAACAGAAACAATCTATTCACTTTCACTTCCTGTGTTGGCATGAAAGTGTACACATATATATATGTATTTTAATGTATAAATACACATACATTATATATTATATACAATATATATAAGATATAATGTATATTTTATATATGTATTTTAATGGAGTGGGTTTCAATATGCTGTTTTAAGACATCATCTTCACTTTGTAGAGTTTTTCACTAAGAAAATGTTGTAAAATAATCCCCAAAGGAGCCAGAGACATAATACGATAGTAGCTATAAAAGAACTTGTAATTATTCAGTAGGAATCCCTGCCTAAAACATGTTTCTCTATGAAGAACGTATTTCCTGTACCCTGTAAAGAAGATTTAAATTATTCCAGTATACAATTATGTAGAAGTAAGCTTTTTGTCTTGGTCCTGGAATCTTCCATGTAAATATGCTCAAGATGTATCTTGTACTAAAGAACAAAAGCCAATGAAGAAAACCCCACACATACATAACATATGCACCACACCACCACTGAACAAACATACAAATAAATAGCAACCCCATAAAAAACTTACTTTGAAATCTACCATTATTAGAACAGTTAAATATGATAATATTGAATTTCAACAAGCAGAAGTATGTGAAAAATCTCTCTAACAGAAAGGAAATACAAAATAAATACTAAATCAACTATTTGGAATGCTCTGACACTGTGAGGCAGAGTACATTTTCAAAGAGTGGTTACAAATTGAAGGAGATAGATAATTAACAGATATGATAAACCTGGGAATAGTGCATATAAACAAGATGAGTGTAGTATATTTTGTGTTTCTGAGAGTAAAATTGATGATTTGTGTAGTAACATGGAAGTGTTTTTTCTTTTATCAGAAA
The DNA here is from genome assembly GCA_963575035.1 of Avahi laniger. Classification (NCBI taxonomy): domain Eukaryota; kingdom Metazoa; phylum Chordata; class Mammalia; order Primates; family Indriidae; genus Avahi; species Avahi laniger. The sequence continues at coordinate 3,360 of CAUYSK010112452.1, forward strand.
AAAGGAACATTCCTTTAAAAATAAAGTAAAATACTCTCCTATGTACTTTATTAATGGATATGTTTAGGTTAATAAACCTAACTTAACTTGAAAATATCTCATTCTACCTGGTTAAATGTACTTCAGTTGAGGTTGTTTATAGAGGTAACTGCAATTTGGGGGCTTGGGATTCATCAACAGTACTTTACTAATCCCAAAATGGAATGATAGGTAGCTCATAGTGGAAGATAAAGCTCCAATACAACCATTGCATTAGGGTAAAGGATATGATCAATATCACAATGAAGCTCAGCCTCTTATATCACAGACTAAGGATTTTATTGTAATCACAATTAAGTAAAACATTTATTTTTTCTATCTTTTATTATGGTAAAATACATATAACAAAATTTATCATCTTAACCATTTTTAAGTATACAGTTCAGTGGTATTAACTACATTCTTAATGTTGTGCAACAATCACCATCATCCATGTCCAGAACTCTTCATCTTGCAAAACTGAAACTCTGTACCCATTGAAAAATAATTCCACATTCTCCCCTCCCCTCAGTCCCTGGAAACCATTCTACATTCTGTCTCTATCATTTCGACTAGGTACTTCAAGTAAGTGGAATCATGGGATATTTGTCTTTTTGTGGCTGGACTATTTCATTTAACACAATGTCTTCAAGGTCCATCCATATTGTAGCATGTGACAGGATTTCCTTCCTTTTTAAGGCTGGATAATATTCCATTGTATGTATATACCACATTTTATTTATCCATTCATTCACTTTTGGCTGCTTCCACCTCTTGGCTATTGTGGATAATGCTGCTATTAACATGAGTGTGCAAATATATCTTTGAGAACTTGCTTTCAATTCTTTCAGACATATACCCAGAAGTGGGATTGCCGGATCATATGGTAATTCCACGTTTAATTTTTTTAGGACTCTCCATACTCTTTTCCATAGTGGCTGCACCATTTTGCATTCTTACCAACAGTGCACAAGGATTCCAGTTGCTCCACATGCTCACCAACACTTGTCATTTTCTTTGTTTTTTATTTTTTTGATAGTAGCAATCCTAGTGGATATGAGGTGATATCTCATTGTGGTTTTGATTACATTTCTCTAATAATTAGTGATGTTGAGCATCTTTTCATATGTTTCTTGGCCATTTGTATGTTGCCTTTGGAGAAATATCTGTTCAAGTCCTCTGCCCATTTTTAAATTGGATTCTTCTTTCTTCTTTTTATCTTATAAAGCTGTTTAACTATTATATATTGCTATGCAATAGACATCATATTTCTGAACATCAGCAAGGAATTTGTCAAGGTTCACACACCAGCTATTGTTGACCAGATAGAGATATGTAATTTGGTGAATTACTTACTGATCAAATTCTCATACATGAAAAATACCAATTAATGAATCAATTTCAATGCAGAAAGAAATTTTTATTGACACATCAGGAGGGTCTATCCAAGGTCCTATCCTAATCACCACTTTTTGTTGAAATGGAGAATGATATTGAATATGTATTATCCAGATGTACCAGGTTCCACAGTCATTTCTAAAGCCCAGTATGATACATTGAATCCAGCAACATGCAAAAATAGCAAATGCATATTTTTGTACTAAGGTCTATGAAACCAAATTCATAGAGAAAGAAAAGCCTCCGTAGCAATATGAAGAAGAAAAAAAACTTCTTAGGAGTTGTAGCAATAATAAATACAAGTTGGAATAACCAATAATAAGTGGTTCCCCAAAACAATCACCCTAGGGCTCTTGATATTTAAAGTGTAGTCCCTGGAACAGCTATATCAATATCACCTGGGAACTTGTTAGAAATGCAAAATTTTCGGTCCCACTTCAAACCTACAGAATTAGATTCTGCATTTTAAGTAGATGCTCAGGTGATTAGTGTGCACATTAAAGCATGGGAAGCACAGCCTCAGACTGTTACTTCAGGCCAAGTGAAGCACTAGTCTAGATCACACCTCAAATATAGGAGCACCACACATTACAGAGAGTTACACCAGAGCAGTGGACAAACTCAAACCTCTAGATGTATCAAGAATATTCAGTCCAAGCCAAGATGGCCAACTAGAGACATCGTTTGTGGGATCATCCCAGCTGGAAGATAGAATATTGGACTGAGGAAAGCGGAGAGCAGTTGCAGTTCAGGTGTGGATCGCAGGGAGAGACAACAGAGATGTCTCAGTACCTGAATGAGAAAAACTCTGAAGCTGAGAAAAAAGGTAGAGAGGAGAAGACAGTGGCATGGTCCAAATCCAGAGAGGTGCAGAGCCCAGCGAAAGGTTAAAGGGGGGCTTCCCCTCCCCCACATACGTACCTTCAGTGAAGATTAGGACATAAAACATACTGGAGGTGCTTCCACTTTCCACAAGCCCGGGCACAATGGCTAAATAGGAATAACGGGGTAAACCAGCAAGCCACAGTGTTCAAAAGGGACACTCCACGCAAGAGTGCCATGACATACTAGAGTCCCGGCCTTCTTACACCTAGACAGTTCCTCCTGTACACCTCCTCCAATCATGGCATCAGAGAGAGTAATTTCAGCTCTGGGGATGGCTAGTAGTCACAGCCCCCTCCCCCACTGCAACCACAAGAATACTCTGAACTGAGAAGCATGTGAATGGCTGCTTCTCCAAAGTGAGTGTGCATTCCTGCCCAAGCTCACCACTGAGAGTGGGGCCGCCACAATTTGCAAGCTTCCTGCCCACAGGCATTTCCTGGGATTGGGTGCTGGTGGCTTAGACAGGCAGGCTGGACCCGGTGCCCCCTGGACATGAGAGTGCTACGGGGAAACACAGGGGAGAGGTCTTGGTCCTGGACCCAGGTGGCAAGGAAGCCCTTCTGGACATATCCGGTGGGAGAGTATGGAGGGGCTCTGAGGAACAAGGATCTGTGAGCATGCCCATTCCTTACCCCTGCTGGAGAATCACCATATTGGATAGGGGTGCAGCACTCAGAGTGAATTAGCCTAACCCCTGGTTCCCATGACAACCAAATGCCTAGCATGTTCTGGCTGAATGAAAGCAGTGGCCACTTCCCCCACTCATTACAATAGAGAGTGCTGCCTAAGCCAGGAAACTCATTAGTGGTCACTTCTCCCAGGTGGGAGCATGCCCCTGGCAGAGACTGTACCGACAGAGAAGCCTGTCTCTCTCCCCTTGGGATCTTGTGGTGGAACAGGCGTGAACAATTGGGGATAACCTCACTTGCCAGCTTCCAGCAGAGACGCATGCTAGTGGGTCAGACACATGGACTGATGGGTATTTTGAGAGCCGGTATTCGGTGGTGAGGGAACTCATGCAGATTGATGTGATGGGAGAATGCTGTGGAGGTCCCGACAGCAAATAGGTAGGGCATTCATCCAACAGAGAAACTGTGCTGGTGGACAAGAGTGGAAATAGCCTGGCCTGGGGCCTTAGCTCTCAAGTGATTAGGCCCCTCCCTTGGGAACAGCCTACCTAATTTGGAGAGACTGCCCTGAACTTCTAACAGCAGCTCACTCTAGTGGCCGGATAAGCAAACTCTGAGCCCGACTGAAGCTTTGCAAAGCCTCTCCAGCTCTCACAATCTAACCATGATTTGTCTTTCTTCTCCCCCCACCTCAGGGGAAGTAGAGATCAAGCAAACCCCTGGGAGCTAAAATGTCTCTCCAAAAACTTGGACCATTTGTAAGTCCCTCCTGGGGTACCAGAGCTTATCACAGGCACAAAAGATCATCTCAGCAGCTGGCTCTTCTATGCAAACATCAATCAATGACAGGGGAGCAATCCCATAGCTAAGCATAGTGCCTTCCAACTCAAGCAAACAGGGACTGGCTGATTTGAACCCACAAGTAACACCAACCATCACAGAGATTAACTTGGGGACCTCACTCACTACACACTGTTGAGAAGAGGTGAACACAGAGGGTCACAGTTAACCCAAGAGGTTCACCAAACCTGCTATAATACCCTATAGACAATTCATAACCAGCACCCCTCTCCCTGGCACACTCAGGGACTGATCTTCAGAGACCCAGAGGCAGGCCAATAAGCCAGGCCTACCACCCTGAGGTCTTAACTGAGAGGCCGGATGAGAAGGAATCAGCAAAAGAACTCTGGAAACATGAGGAATCAGATCAAAAGGACATCCCCAAAAGAAAATAATAATTCCTGACCAATGGATACCAACCAAAATGAAAAGATTGAAATGACAGATGAAGAAATTCAAATATGAATTATAAGGAAGCTCAAGGAAATATAAGAGGAAATAGAAACCCAACAAAAGAAAACACAACAACAATGCAGGAAATGAATAAAAAATTTACTAAAAAAGTCAAATTAGTAAAAAAATTAAACAGAACTTCTGGAAATGAAAAATTCATTCAAGGAAATACAAAACACAGTGGAAAGCCTTAAGAATAGGCTAGATCAGGCAGAAGAAAGAAACTCAGAGCCTGAAGACAACACTTCTGAGTTAAACACATCATTCAAAGAGAAAGATCTGAGAAATAAGAGAAACAAACAAAACCTATAAGAAATATGGGATTATGTAAAGAGGCCTACATAGGCATCCCTGAGGGCAAAGAACTAAACATTCAATGTTTGGAAAATCTATTTGAGGGAATAATTGAGAAAAATTTCCCTGGTGTTGCTAGAAATCTACATATCCAGGTACAAGAAGCACAAAGAACCTCTGGGAGAGTCATCAAAAAGAGGCAATCATCACAACACATAGTCATCAGACTGGCCAAAGTAAACATGAAAGATGCACTTCTACAAGCATTAAAACAAAAGCATCAGGTAACTTACAAAGGAAAACCCATCAGACTAACTGCAGACTTCTCAGCTGAGACCTTATAAGCCAGAATGGATTGGGGTCCCATTTGCAGTCTTCTCAAACAGAATAATGGCCAACCTAGAATTTTGTATCCTGAAAAATTAAGTTTCTTATATGAGGGAAATGAAGACTTTCTTAGACAAGAAGACACTGAGGGAATTTGTCAAGACCCGACCTGCCCTGCAGGAAGTACTCAGAACTGCATTATACATGAATCAACACGATAGTCACCCACCAGTGTAAAATCACCCAAAAGCTAAAGGTCAGAGCCCAGATACCACAATGGTTCAAGAGATAAAACAAAGCAATAAAGTTCTACTCAACAGGATGAACCAAAATCCACCCCACTTATCAATTCTTTCAGTAAGTGTGAATGGCTTAAACTCCCCATTCAAGAGACACAGCCTGGCTGAATCGATAAAAAAAAAAAAAAAACAAGCTAAGTATTTTCAGTCTCCAGGAAACACATCTAACCCAAAAGGACTCATTCAGACTCAAGGCAAGGGGATGGAAAACAATATTCCATGCAAATGAAAACCAAAATAAAGTTGGTATAACCATTCTCATGTCAGATAACATACACTTCAAATCAGCAAATCTAAAGAAAGACAACGATGGTCAGTATATAATGGTGAAGGGAAAAATTCAACAAAAAGAGATAGCAATCCTAAATATTTATGCACCTAACACAGGTGTGTGCAGATTCACAAAGCAAACCCTACTTGATCTAAACAAAATGATAAACAGCAGTGTTGTAATACCCAGGGACTTCAACACCCTCCTGACAGAACAGGACAGATCCTCCAAGCAGAAAATAAGCAAAAAAATGATGGACTTAAATGGAAATCTAGAACAAATGGGCCTAGCAGACATTTGCAGAACATTCTACCCCAAAACCATGGAATATACATTCTTTTCATCAGCTCATGGAACATTCTCTAAGATTGATCATATCCTAGGCCACAAAACATGTCTCAGCAAATTTAAAAAAATAAAAATTATACCATTTATCTTCTCAGACCACAGTAGAATAAAATTAGAAATCAGTTCCAATGGAAACAAAACAGTACACAAAATCATGGAAATCAAACCACCTACTGATGAATAGTTATTGGGTGAAGGAGGAAATTAAGATGGAAATCAAAAGTTTCTTCTAACTAAATGACAAAGGGGACACAAGTTATTAAAATCTATTGGATTCAGCAAAAGCGATCATAAGAAGGCAATTTGTAGCCATAAATGCCTACATCCAAAAGACAGAGAGATCACAAATCAACAATCTAATGAATTGTCTCAAGGAATTGTAAAAGAAGTGCAAACTAATCCCAAACTCAGCAGAAGAAAAGAAATAACTAAGGTGAGAGCAAAGCTAAATGAAACTGATAATAAAAGAATTATACAGAAGATTAATGAAACAAAAAGTTGCTTCTTTTATAACTTAAACAAAATCAACAGACTTTTTCTAGATTAACCAGAAACAGAAAAGAAAGGACCCTAATAAGCTCAATCAGAAGTGAAAAAGGACAACTGATACCATGGAAATACAAAATATCATCTCTGAATAATATAAAAATCTCTACACACATCAACTTGAAAACATTGAGGAAATGGAAAAATTCTTGGAAACACATAGCCTCCCTAGGACGATCAGGAAGAAAGACGAATACAACGTGTTCTCACTTATAAGTGGAAGCTAAATAATGTGTACACATGGAACCGGAGTGTGGAATGATGGACAATGGAGAGTCAGAGGGGTGGAGAGGAGGGGGTGGATGATGGGAGGTGCTTGATGCATACAATGTGCATTGCTCCAGTGATGGATGAACTGAAGGCCCTAACTTCACCACCATGCAATATATTGATATCAATGTAGCAAAGTTGCACTTATACCCCATGAATATATACAAATAAAAAATAAGGAGAAAAAAATCATGAAGAAATAGAACTGAACAGACCAATATCAAGTAATGAAATTGAAGCAACAATAAAAAAACTCCCAACAGAAAAAAGCCCCAGACCAGACAGTTTCACACCTGACTTTTATGAGACCTACAAAGAAGAACTGGTACCTATACTGCAGAAATTATTTCATAATGTAGAGAAGGAAGGAATCCTTCCCAACTTGTTTTATGAAGCCAATATTACCTTGATACCAAAGCCAGGAAAAGACACAACAAAAAAAGAAAATGACAGACCAATATCCCTTATGAATATAAATGCAAAAATTCTCAATAGAATCCTAGCAAACTGAATTCAGCTGCACATCAAAAAAATAATCCACAATGATCAAGTAGGCTTCATCCCAGAGATGCAAGGATGGTTCAACATATTCAAATCTATAAATGTGATTCAACACATAAATAGAAGCAAAAACAAAGACTATATAATCCTCTCAATAGATGCAGAAAAAGAATTTGACAAAATTGAGCACCCTTTTATAATAAAAACTCTTTAAAAAATAGGCATAGATGGAACATACTTCAAAATTGTAAATGCCACATACGACAAACCCACAGCCAACATCATATTGAACAGGGAAAAATTAAAAGCATTCCCACTTAGAACTGGAATCAGACAAGGTTGTCCACTGTTACCACTTCTGTTCAACATAGTGCTGGAAGTCCTAGCCAGAGCAATAAAACAAGAGAAGGAAATCAAGGGTAACCAAATGGGGAAAGAATAGATTAAATTATTGCTCTTTGCCGATGATATGATCTTATATCTGGAAAACCACAAGGATTCTGCCAAGAGACTCCTGGGATTGATAAATAAATTCAGCAAAGTCTCAGGTTACAAAATCAATGTACACAAACAAGTAGCATTCCTATACACCAGCAACAGTCAAGCTGAGAATCAAATAAAACTCAATACCTTTCACAATAGCAACAAAGAAAATGAAATAGCTAGGAATATATTTAACCAAGGAGGGGAAAGACTTCTACAGGCAGAACTACAAAACACTGAGGAAGGAAATCATAGAGCATGAAAACAAATGGAAACACATATCATGTTCATGGATTGGCAGAATCAACGTTGTTAAAATGTCTTTGCTACCCAAAGTGATTTACAGATTCAATGCAATCCCCAGTAAAGTGCCAACATCATTTTTTGGAAATCTAGAAAGAAATAATCTATGCTTAGTATGGAACCAGAAAAGACCCAGCATAGCCAAAGCAATCTTAAGCAAAAAGAACAAATTGGGAAGCATCATTTATGAAACTTTAAGTTATACTACAAGGCTATAGTAACCAAAACAGCATGGTACTGGCACAAGAACAGAGACATAGACCAATGGATCAGAACGGAGAAACCAGATATAAAACCCTCCTCATATTGCCATCTGGTCTTTGACAAAGCAGGCAAAAAGATACACTGGGGAAAAGAATACCTATTCAATAAATGGTGCTGGGAAAATTGGATAGTCACATGTAGAAGACTGAAATAAGATTTGCACCTCTTATCACTGGCAAAAAAAATATATTTCACAATGGATAACAGACTTAAAGGTAAGCCATGAAACTATAAGAATTCTAGAAGAGGTTGGAAAAACTCTCATAGATACCAATCTAGGCAAAGAATTTATGAAGAAGACCCCAAAGGTAATCACAGCAACAACAAAAACAAATAAATGGGACCTGATCAAATTAAACAGCTTCTGCATAGCCAAGGAAACAATCATTAGAGAGAATAAACAACCTACAGAGTAGGAGAAAATATTTGAATGTTACATATCCAATAAAGGGCTAATAACCAGAATCTACAAAGAACTCAAGAAAATCAACAAGAAAACATCAAATAACCCCATTAAAAAGTGGGCAAAAGACATAAACACAAACTTTTCAAAAGAAGATTGACTAATGACCAACAAACATATGAGAAAATGTTTAACATCTCTAATTATCAGGGAAATGCAAATCAAAACCACAATGAGATAGCACTTAACTCCAGTGAGAATGGCTTTTATCAAAAATTCCCAAAACAACAGATGCTGGCATGGATGCAGAGAGAAAGGAACACTTATTCACTGTTGGTGGGACTGCAAAGTAGTACAACCTCTACGGAAAATAGTATAGAGATACCACAAAGAACTAAACATAGCACTACTATTTGATCCAGCAATCTCACTACTGGGTATTTACTGAAAGGAAAAAATGAAATCTTATACAAAAGACACTTGCACTTGAATATTTATAGCAGCACAATTCACAATTGCAAAGAGGTGGAAACAACCTAAGTGCCCATCAATACATGAGTGGATTAATATATTTGTACCATGGAGTACTACTCAACCATAAAAAAGGTGAATTATTATCTTTTGTAGCAACCTGGATGGAACTAGACACCGTCCTTCTAAGTGAAGTATCGCTAGAATGGAAAAACAGACACCACGTGTACTGACCGTTAAATTCAAACTAATTGCACTCATCTGCACATATGGTAGTAAACTTCAAGGGAAATAAAGCAGGTGGGAGGGGGGAGAAGAGAATGGGTAAATTCACACCTAATGCGTATAATGCACACTATCTGGTTGGTGGACACACTTATAACTTTGATTAAAACTGTACAAAAGTAGTTCATGTAACCAAAACCTTTGTACCCCCATAACATTCTGAAACTTAAAAAAGTATAACAAAATATTTTAAAGTTATAGTAAATAAGAATAAAACATACCTTGATTATGTTCAGTACTTAATGCACTGTCAAAAAATATCACATTAGGATTACTATTATGATTGAACATCAGTCAAGTCAAAGTGAGGTTGGTGGCACAGATGGAAGATTGGTTACCTACAGGAAGACTGAGCAAATAAGTAATATATTATGGGTATTGGGAGTCAAATTTCTCAGTGTAGGAGATGGGAGTAATATGTATGGAAAGGGAGTAAACTAGAATGAAACTTGTGCTCTTGGATTGGAATTAAAATATTGGTGTTAACTAATGATTTTCAATAAATAGAGATTTAAAAAAGAATATTCAAAGGTACTAGAGTTATTTAGTTTACTATGGATGTGCTATGCAATATAGAAGCTAATAGTCACTAACTAGCCTCACATAGCTACTCAGCACTGAAAATGAAGCTAATCTGAATTGAAATGTGCTCTAAGCATAAATTACACACCAAATTTCAAATAGTGTGAGAAAAAAGAGTTAATAAGAGTTAAAAAGAGAATGTGAAGTATCTCTTTAAGAATTTTGATAGTAAATATGATGAAATAATACTTTGGGTATATGGATTTAAATAAAATATATCATTAAAATTAATTTCACCTGTTACTATTTGCATTTTCATTGTGGCTACTAGAAAATTTAAAATTACTTTTGTTGCTTATGTTTTGTTTCCATCAGACAGTGCTGCTTTAGAAACATCCAGGAGCAGGCATGATAGCTCTTTTTAAACATGTGGAGCATGGCTGTGTGAATGAAGTATTAACCTGGCCCTGTCTGGAACCAAGGATTAGAACCAGGGTCTTAATATTATTATAAGATTAAGGACAGGTAAAGAATCTTGTTTTCCAAAAATGTCCAATAGGGAGTGTCATATACATCACTGAATCTGTGACTCTTGAAAAGGTTTCATTTCTTGTTTTATAAAATAATCTGAAAATATGACAATGAATATGAAACAAGAAAACCTAACTGTATAACAAAAAGCACTGTCATATGAATAGTTCTCAACGTTCTCTCTCTTTTCCTCTGGAGAAGTACCCTTAATTCATTTTATTTTCTCTTTAGACAGTGATCGAAGGAAGTCCAGACATGATCAGAAGAGCTGACATTAATGTTCGCAGATGAACATTTTCCTGAAGATGCCAATTAGTCTCGCTAAACGTCTAATAGACGAGCTGGATAAATCACAGTTCATCTCTCAGGAGAAATATTGCCTTGCTGAGACTGTCAAGCTTCCCAGCAAGTCTACTACTGTAATGGAGGAAAAAAAATACTGTCTGATTCCATAAACCAGGGCTTCAGTTTCAACAAAACATAATCAAAGCTGGCAGCTGAGTTTAGCAAGAAATATCGATTTCACCACTATGATATTATGGATAATACCAAAGAAAATAACTTATCTTTATTCCAAGTTCAAAAGCTGCAATATTTTGGCTCATATTTCACTAATTTTAAGTAGTTTGCATCTTCTAGATGATCAGTAGAGATGCAAAATTATTATTTTTTGCCCTAAGACGTTGGCTCTTAGACCCTATTTAAATCAATGAAATCTGAAACAAAGGAAGTTTTAGGGGGATTGATTGTTTAGCTTTACTCAATAGAACCAGGCTTTTATAGGGAAAATAAAAGATTATGTGATTTGATCTGGCATAGGGAATCTTACGAGTAGATTTGTTCTATCTTCGAATTATAAATCAGCAACCCAGAGTGGTGGATTGCTGTCTTTAAGATAATGATTTAGAGTCAAGAGAATTCAGGTACCTGAAATTCTCAACTAAGTTGAGGGGACAAGTATTAAATGAAATAATCATGACTCAGGGACTCAGTGACACATCTAACAGAGGAATGTGTGTGCAGTGGGCAGGTATCATAGAAAAGGAGTCTGTTGGACAGAATGATCAGTCAGTGATGACTGCCATTTTTCTTGACTGCATATGAACCCACATTATAGATGTAATTTAGAGAAAATAGCCCCATATTTTCTTCATATATTACATAATATTTGCTTTTTCTAGTATTTTGGCCATCTTATAATAAATCATACTGTACTAAATACCTTTCCACCTCAAAGTTATATTTGTCTTTCCTGGATCCTTAGGCTAGATTTGTTGCCATACCATTAGTAAACTGAATGTAGGAACATTTATGGCATTATTCATTTGTCTGGAATATGTTTTGGTAGATTGCACAACATAAAAATGTTCTGTGTTCTATTTCATTAATTTTCATTTGTAATAATTTGCTAATAAATATTAATTTTGTTAATGAATAGACTTACATAAATAAATGGACACAAATGATTTTAATAATTTTTAAAGTTTTACTAATTTTTCATGGATTTTGGTCATCTAATCATAACTGCAGAACTGAAATATACCATTTTTTTCTGCTTCACCAGATTGTCCTACTATTTCTCAGAAATAACATCTTTAGGCATATGTAGACACCCTCCTTAACCCAGTTTTGTAGAGAAAAGAAGATATATTTGTAGCTGGAAGAGGAAAGTTGGCAAATAGGGTTAGTGGTGGATTTTGTGTGCCCAGTCAAGTTCGGCAGAAGATGTTCTGAACGGCCTCCACCTGCGTGCAATCCCAGAGACATTAGTTTATCTCCAGCCAATATGGCAGGACAAGCATCTGAGAACCAAGAGGCAAATGGCAAGCAGAGATGCCTGTAGGGGAAGGAGTGAGAGCAAGAGTGATGATACAACTAGTGCCAGGATGATCTAAAATTCCTTGCATTGCAGATACACCATTGTAAATATTAATACACCAAAAAATAAACCAAGCTATGTCCTGGATGGACCTGGAGGATATTGTGCAAGTGCAAGTGAAAGAAGCCAGGCACAGAAAAGGAAATACCACATGATCTCACTTACTTGTAGAAACTAAAAAAGTTGAACTCGTAAAAACAGAGAATAGAATTGTGGTTACCAGAGGCTAGGGAGGAGTGAGTGTTGGGGAGATGTTGGTCAAAGGATACAAAATTTCAGTTAGAAGGAAACCATTCAGGAGATCTGTTGTTCAACATGGTGACAATAGCTAATACCAACATATTGTATTCTTGAAAATTGCTAGGACAGTAGATTCAAAGCACTCTAACCACAAGAAAATGATAAGTGTGTGAGATAATGCATTTGCTAATTAGTTTAGCCATTTCACAATGGTATATGTATTTCAAAACATCATGTTATACATGGTAAGTATATACAATTTTTGTCAATGAACAAATTAATTAATCTTAAAAATCATGTAGTCTACACCCACCTCTCCCTCTTCCTGGCTCCCTTATTGCTGTCAGTTGCTGAGTGCCCCCTTCAAATCTCAGCTTCCTTCACAGTTCTTTGCCGGCTCCTCCTGTTCTCAGTTCGTTCACTCTCCTCAGCCATTTCGTCTACTGCTGTGTACGGCAAGGCCTGAAATTCCATGTGCAGCCTTCACGACTCTGAGACTCACAGGGCCTCAGAGGCCTGGCTGTGATCTCCCCTGCTGTCACCAGACATGTGCCCGGCCCATGGGGAAAGTCTCCCCACC
>CAUYSK010112453.1:0-12040 GCA_963575035.1 Avahi laniger
CACCACCATGCCCGGCTAATTTTTTCTATTTTTAGTTATTTGGCTAATTTCTTTCTATTTTTAGTAGAGACAGCGTCTTGCTCTTGCTCAGGCTGGTCTCGAACTCCTGAGCTCAAGCAATCCTCCCGCCTCAGCCTCCCAGACTGCTAGGATTACAGGCGTGAGCCACCATGCCCGGCCAAGCTTTATAATTTTTAAGAAAATGGATAACATTAATAGAGGTGTGCATGAGAATGATTACACTGTCAGCAGATATAGAATAAATAAAGGAAGAGACAGAAAAGAACAGTTATAAAATTATCATAAAAGTCCAAGTAAGGGGAAATAGGAAGGACCCAGGCTAAGGTGGAAGCAGCAGGAACGGAAAATGTGAGGGGCAATCTGCAATGTATAAAAGACAAACTCTGTCAACCGGGCAAGGAAGGTGGGAGGGACAATAATCATCACCCAGCAGTTTCCATCAGTGAAGACCAGGGAAGAACAGGAGTACGTACCACTTACAAAACAAGGAATAGGAACAAGAGCAGTTTTGGGACAGAAAATACTGGAGCACACTTAGGGAAGAGTGATTGCAGAGTCAACTGACAGTGAAGGACATGGGAGTGACTAAAAGTAAAAAGCCACAGAGATAATGGAAGGAACAAGACACGTAAGGGCCATGATCACAAAAAAAGTAACTTGGTTTGGTGACGGGCTGTGAAGGGTAAGAAAGTCAATAATGACTCAATGGCTTTGAATCTGCATAACTAAGAAAATGGAAGTGCCATTAATGGAAAAGGAAGGGGAAGTGCCTGTAATCCTAGCACTCTGGGAGGCTGAGGCAGGAGGATTGCTTGAGTTCAAAACCAGCCTGAGCAAGAGCAAGATCTTGTCTCTATAAAAATTAGAAAAATTAGCGGGGTGTGGTATCGTGTACCTGTAGTCCCAGCTACTTCAGAGGCTGAGGCAGGAGGATCGCTTGAGCCCAGGAGCTTGAGATTTCAGTGAGCTGTGATGCTATGATGCCACTGCACTCTAGCCCAGGCAACAGAGTAAGACACTGTCTCCAAAAAAAAATAAAACCCAAAAAACAAAAACAGCAACTAGAAAAGAGCTGCAGTAGCTATACTAACATCTGACAAAATAGACTTCAAAACAAAAAATGTCACTAGAGATAAACAAGGGTATTTTATAAACTAAAAGTATCAATACATAAGGAAAATATAATAATTATAAATATATATGTACCTAACAACAGAGTCACAAAATACATGAAGCAAAAACTGACAGAATTGAAGGCGGAAATAGTTGGAGACTTCAATATCCACTCGCAATAATGAATAGAACAAAATAGAAGACCAGCACGGAAATGGAAGAATTGAACACCACAAACCAACTAGATCTAATAGACATCTTAAAACACTCCACCCAACACCCAATCCAGAATATGCATTCTTTTCAAGTGCAACATGAAACATTTGCTACAACAGACCATAAAACAAGTCATAAAAAGCATCAATAAATTTGAAAGTATTGAAATTATACAAAGTATGCTCTCCAACAACAAAAGACCACATATATTGTATGGTTATATTTATATGAAATATGAATGATCAATAATATTTGATAACTCTTGAAACTAGACTAACCCAGAAAAAAAGAAAAGTCGTAAATTACTGAAATTAGAAATTAAAGAGTGGACATTATCTATCTAATGGGGACATTTCCCCATTATCTTAAAGGGGAAAAAAAAGATTCTAAGGGAACATTATAAAAAAACTATATACTAATAAATTAGATAATAAAAATGAAATAGACAAGTTGCTAGAGAGAGACAATCTTCTGAATCTGACTCAAGAAGAAATTAAAAATCTGAATAAACCTGTAACAAGAGATTGAATTAGTAATCAAAAAACTTCCCACAAAGAAAAGCCCAGGACCAGATGACTTCACCGGTTAAATTATACCAAACATTTCAAGAAAACTTAACATGTTAGATTGAAATGCAATAATATCAATAATCACATTACATTCAAATAGTCTAAGCCCTCTAAATAAAAAGTAGAGATTGTCAGAGTAGATAAATGAAATGAAATTAGTAGAAATGAAAGTATACTGACAAAAGGTTCACATACATGAAGTAGTATAACACATGAAGCAGTAATTAAAGATGTATAATATAACCCTAAAATCACTATAAAAACAAAGCAAAGAAGTATAGCTAAGAAGTCAAGAAAGGACATAAAATGGAATCACGAAAATGATCAAAAAAAGAAAAACAGGAAGAAAAGAACAAATAGAAGTGACAAACAGAGAATAAAAAGTGTTAGATTTAAACCCAATAATATCAATGATCGTATTAAAGTTGTCTAAACACTCGAAATAGAAAGTAGAGATTGTCAGAGTAGATAAAAAAAGCAAGAACCAGATCTAATGATATGCTGCCAACAAGAAACCCACTTCAAATATAAATATGCAAATATGTTAAAAAATAAGAGAATTGAAAAAGATATCAAGTTAACACTAACCAAAAGAAAGCTGTAGTGTCTATATTAATGCCACATAAGGTAAGGTCTCAGAGCAAATACTGTCCACTGGGATATAGAGGGTCATTGTACAATAAAGAAGGGCCGTTTCATCAAGAGGGCAGAACAATCCTAAATGATCACGCATCTAATAAAAGAACTATAAAATGTGGAAAGTAAACAGTGATAGAACCAAAAGGAGAAATAAATAAATTTGCAAACAGACATTTTTTTTTTTTTTTTTTAACTGAGACAGAGTCTCACTCTGTTGCCTGGGCTAGAGTGCCGTGGCATCATCCTAGCTCACAGCAACCTCAAACTCCTGGGCTCACGCAATCCTTCTGCCTCAGCCTCCCAAGTAGCTGGGACTGCAGGCATGCGCCACCATGCCCGGCTAATTTTTTCTATATATTTTTAGATGTCCGATTAATTTCTTTGTATTTTTAGTAGAGATGGAGTCTCGCTCTTGCTCAGGCTGGTTTCAAACTCCTGAGCTCAAACAATCCGTCCGCCTCTGCCTCCCAGAGTGCTAGGATTACAGGCGTGAGCCACCACGCCCGGCCACACAGACATTTTAACACCCTTTTCTTAGTAACCGATAGAACAAGTTCACAGAAAATCACCAAAGATATGGAAGACATGAACAACACTACTAACTTACTTGACCTAACTGACGTTTATAGAACACTATATTCAAATGAAGTTTCTAATCAAAATAAAATTAAATTAGAAATCAATATCTGGCTGGGCACAATGGCACATGCCTATAGTGCCAGCTATTTGGGAGGATGAGGCAGGAAGATCATTTGAGCCCGGGAGTTAAGACCAGCCTGGGTAACAGCAAGACTCCATTAAAAAAAAAAAAAAAAAAAAAAGAAATCAATCTATCAATATCTGGGAAATCCCCAAATACTTAAAAGCTAACTATCCCTTCTGAATAACCCATAGATCAAACAAGAAATCAAAGGGATATTAGAAAGTATAGTGAGCTAAATAAAAATGAAAATATATCTTATCAAAATTTCTGGAATGCAGCTAAAACCAGTGCTTAGAAGGAAATGTATAACACCAAAAGTCTGTATTAGAAAACAAGGAATTCCATCCCAAAATACTTAGCATGAAAAAAAAAGAAAACAAGAAAGATCTCAGATAAAACTGATTTAAGTTTAAAAACTACAAAAAGATGAGAAAATTAAACCGAAAACAAGCAGAAGGAAATCATAAGGATTAAAACACAAAGCAATGAAATAAAAAACAGAATAATAGAGTCAAAGAAACCAAAAGCAAGATTAAAACCTTATTTGAAGCTGTATTGATTAAACCCATTCAGTAATAGCATGAGAACAAACAGGCCAATGGAACAGAACAGAGGGTGCGCAAATAGACAAACACACGTATGTCACCTAATTTATGTCAAGGATTCCAATGCAGTGGAAAACAACAGTATTGTTTTCAATAAATGACACTGGTTAAATAGAAAATCCAGATTTAGCTTTTAAGCATTTGGGACATCCATATGGAAAAAATGATCCTTAACTGTATCTCACATCAGATACAAAATTAAATCCCAGAAAGATTGTCAGTAAAATAAAGCTTCTAGGAGATGATATGAGAGAATAGTTTCATGACCCTGTTGCAAGCAATGATTTCATAAACAGGTCAAAGTACACTAAACATAAAGAAACAAATTATACTTTATGAAAATTAACAACTTCTTTCTTTTAAAAAACATAATTAGGAATTGAAAAGGTAAGTAGCTATTGGCAGTAATTACTGTTCCTTAATAATATATTTAGAATAACTTATTTCTGATATGGAAAGACAAAAGTAAAAGCCTGAGAGAGCTACTTTGACATATGCATCTACGGCTAAACTAAGCAACCAAGAAATATTTGCCACAACAAAGCCAAACCTCCTTCCAAAAATTCTTTCAGTACAATTCTGAATTAGCAAGAAAACTTTGTAAAGGTTCTTTAGGCAGGAACATGGTGATGAGACCACTGTTGGTTTTTCTTCTCAAACTCAATGAACTCACTGAAGAATCTGAAATGGCAAAATCTTCTTGAAGACATAATGGACAGGCTAGGTAAGGCAATTTTCTAAAGCTCTCCATCTTCTATTATACTTAAACACGGCAAGATATAATAAATGACAGGTAGCTGGAACAAGAAATTGGAATAAAGATGTTCAGGCCAGGCACAGTGACTCACGCCTGCAATCCCAGCACTTTGGGAGGCCAAGGCAGGAGGATCGCTTGAGCCCAGGAATTCGAGGTTACAGTGAGCTATGATCGCATCACTATACTTCAGCCTGGGTGACAGAGTGAGACTTTGTCTCTCTTAAAAAAAAAAAAAAAAGATGTTCCATAGGTAGTTTAAAATACAGGACAGAGGTTCCTGATAGAGGGCAGAGTGGCAGATACAGATGCCAAGTTGTTATGCATAAAGGGGTCAGTAAACCAATTCAATCTCAGTTTCACCCAATGGAAAAAATATATAATACGGTATGTCTGGAGCATAATAAAAGCCCAACAAGAATATATTGAATGAGTGAATAAATGAATGAAAATGAATGAATGAATAAAAAGAATGAAGGGGAAAAGATTAAAACAATAGCTGGGAAAGAAGTAAGGATAATGACTTACAAAAAAGGAGAAAAGTAGACTGAAGAAAAGAACTAGGAAAGCAGAGTCTCATGGTAGTCAAAGAGGAAGCAAGTTAGCAAAAGTGATCAAGAAGGTAAAATGCTACAGCGATGAAGAAAAATGAGGACGGTCATAAGTCTAGAACAACAAAAGAAGTATTTTAGTAACGCTGAAAAATTGGAAGGTAGAGACAGAATATAGATTGCTCCCAATCAATAGCAAATAGTCCCAATACTGATGTTCAGGTTACCTTGAGAAATTAGGAATCATAACTACCATTTATTAATCATTTTCCACATAGCAGGTATTTTGCTGAGCATTTATCTATGGTAACTCATTTAAAGCAATTTGTAAAATTAACCCAAAATATCCCATGTTAAGCTGAAATGAATCATCCTTAGGAAGCATGATTGATAGTATCTGTAACTAAAAAGCTTAAGCCTGCTGAGCATGGTGGCTCACACCTGTAATCCCAGCTACTCAGGAGTACCAGGCAGGAGGATCACCTGAAGCCAGGAGTTGGAGACCATACTGGGCAACATAGTGAGACTCCATCTCTTAATAAGTAAATAAATAAATAAATACAAAGTTTAAGCTCAATTAACTCTACTGTGCTCTATCTGGAAAAAAAAATGCTAATAGTAAGAAAAAAGTCTTGAATGATACATAAAAGGGACCCTCAAAGTAATGGGAAAAAAGTGTAACATTCTTCAATACTATCCGGATGATAAGTGAGGCAAAGACAACTAGGTGGGAGATAAATCCCAAGAGTAGAAATAGATGCATCGTGCTATTATAATTTAATGACACCGCCATTAATAAAATCCAACTAATTCTCCTTCCTTGAATTTCATGCCCAAATAAGCTTCTGATGATAATCTGCTTCCTGTGTAGTTTTATTCAGTAACCATTTATACTATTTGATGATTATATTTCTCATTATAAACTAGCATTTTGGTTTATAGATTAGTCTCTAGTCAATCAGTTCTCTAAGCCTAATCACCTCTGGATGTACTAATAAATCACATTTTTAATTCTATAAATTCAAACACCATGCCCTAGATTGTATGTCCAAATGATGACAGTGTAAACTTCTAGGAGTCAGCCTGGGGAGGGTAGCCAGTCTCCCCTCTATCTTGCTGAACATCTATTCAAACTTCTATCTATCTATCTATCTATCTATCTATTTAGAGACAGGGTCTTGCTCTGTTGCCCAGGCTTGAGTGTAGTGGCATCATCATAGCTCACTGCAGCCTCAAACTCCTGGGCTCAAGTGATCCTCCTCCCTTGGCCTCCAAAAGTGCTAGGATTACAGGCATGAGTCACAACTGGGACAAATGACAATATTTTAAATAAATATTTAGCTGAGTCTGTAAGTCATCTTCTGGCCCCATAGATAAGGATCTAGCTTAGTATTGTGAAATGGCACTAAGTGAATCCTTACAATGCTAAAGTAGTCTCCTGAAAGAAACATTTTAGTACAGTAGAAATACTAAAGACAGATCCATCTTGCAAAAAGTTAGAGGTGAAGTTAAAAACACTATTTCTAGCTATTGTTGAGTAGGGCCAAAGAAGCTATGGAAAAACAAGACAATGGGACTCCAAGTGACCACGGGCAAGTTCCTCAACCTATCTGGGCCTTGCTATCCTCTTCTGTGAAAAGAAGAAATTGGATCAGATAATCTCTAAGGTCCTTTTCAATTCTAAATTCTATTAGAATTGGTTCCTTCAGTGATGAATGGGAAAGGTACAGAAACAAATTTACCAAGAAAACTTAAGAGTAGCTTTGCTCAAATAACAATGTATTATACATTTCTTCCCAAGTGGAATCTACTTAACCTCCACATTTTTGAAGTGTTGTCTATTTTACCTCCATTTTGTTTTATTTTGTTTTTTTGTTGAGATGGGGTCTTGCTATGTTGCCCAGGTTGGTCTCAAACTCCTGGCCTCAAGTGATCCTCCTGCCTTGGCCTCCCACAGTGCTGAGATTACAGGAGTGAGCCATAGCACCTGGTCAAACCTCTAACTTTTTTTAACCTCTATTTTACAAAGAAACTAGATACAATAAAATAAAAACATTCACATATATAGGGGGGAAAATCAATCTGCTACAGTGGTAATTCAAAAATAAAAACAGACAGAAAGACTTACGTGTGTCTTTCATATCTGAGGGTTTCTCGGATGGACCATGCAACCTGGTATGGTGAGGCCTGCTCCGAATCCTCCAGTTCCTCTCCACTCTCTTCAGACCAGTCCAACCCTGGGATACACAGGGGATATTGCGAGTTAGAAAAAAATTTACTTTCATTCAAAATTTAGATTAAAAAGCTATCCAAAATATATCACCCAACACCTATATCAAGTACTACCACAGTATGAATAAATGCCTCCTGATGAACCTCATTTCTATTCTTGCAAAGATTAATAATGAATGTATGATATACACTCAGGTTTTAAAAAATGACATTTTAACAAAAAGGCTAAGCTATATTCCAAGGATGAACTTCTTTTGTCAGACACTTATGGGGCAGAAACAACGCAAGCAAAGGAGAGAGTTCGGGTCACAAAAAAGAGCAGAATTTCTTAAGTATCAAAATTTCATACACAAAAATGATGTCAGAAAAGCATAAAACATATTCAAAAGGATGCGAAAAGCAGCCGAACACACGTTCACGCAAGAAAAAGGTCAAAATGTGCCAATGAAGTCACTCTATACTTCAACAAAGAAGAGCCCTAGAATAAATTGTCCAAGGCAGACATGCTCTATCCTTGTCTCCCAACATCTCTGGAGGAAAGGGCTCCATCGATTAGGCAGTGTATTCCCTGGCTCTTGCCCTCTATGGGAAGCTGGGAGGGCTGGATGGCAATGTTCTATTACTAATGAGGTTTGAGACTTCTTTCAATTCTTTTAAACAAATGCTGCCACATTTTGTGCTCCATTTTGTAAAACAAGTTTAGAGGGAAAGAGGGAGAAATACAGTATGAATAATGTTTATTTTGTTAAATGCTATAATTTTTTTCATTAATTATTTATTTGTTATTTTGGAAATGGGGTCTCACTATTTTGCCCAGGCTGGGCCAAACTCATGAGCCTCCCACCTCAGTCTCTCATGTAGCTGGGACCACTGTGCCTGCCAAATGCTATAATTTTTAAATGATTGGATAATTTTTAGCTCCCAACATAAAAGGCTTTACCCTTTTAAAAGCTTTGTATCTTGAAAAGGTCTTGATAAACACTTAAGTTGCACAGCCTAAACTATAACAATATGTAAGAGTATATAGCTTTAATATATTCCCATACCGCTATGAAACTTATTAGACATCTTGATAACCTGTATTTTGTTTATGTCTTCTTTCTTGAGAACCTCGAAAATCAAGACTATCCTCATTAGACAGACTTATATTAAAAATGACCTCACAGATTGCTTCCATAGTTTGAAAGAGTTTACATGTGCCAAATAGGGAAATGAAGAAAAGGTTAATTGAAATGCAAATTATAAATGCTTAAAATTAAATAACACATTGCCACTGGCATAAAGAAAATTCAAATCTAGTTCCAAGATGACTGTCTAAAATGGCAGGTCACCTTAAAAAGTGAGTTACTTTCTCTTGACTAAAATAATTAATAATTTGCAAGGGGGAAAAAGGTAAAAAACAGTTAAGTGATCCCAACAGCATCAACTTCAGTGTGTTGAAAGGTGAGGTCTGTCAAAGTGATATTTAACGCACATTTTTAAAAAAAGAACATGAGTTATCTTTTAATTGTTTCAGAAGTAATAATTTCTACTAAGACATCTACCCTTTCTTGAAGAAACCAAGATGTAAGTTGTAAGAACTATGATGAAATGTTTCTTCTGCTGTGAAATTTACTGTTCAATAAAGCAAACCTTTGATCGTGGCTTCATTATCACTAGTTTTAGTGTAACTAACCGACATAACCAGCCCAGACAGAGCTGTAAAAGCTAATTACAAGACTGAATTTCTTTAAGTACTCTTTGCTGACATGGAAACAGACTATGATTGGTCATAAGAGTACATTACAATTTCTAGTTTCTCCAAAATAATCTTGGTTTTGAAATCTTACATCTCTAATGTTTGAATTTTACAAAATTAAAAGGCTGAATACTTTCTCTGCAAATTTTTGTTCTGGTCAAAAATCAGCCTTCAACACAACATAAAATTTCATTGTTTTAAAAGATAAAACATTATCAGCATCCAGAAATAAATAAAATTATAAATAAAAATTTAGTAGATGATACAGATAAGTGTTGGAATATTTGGAAAAAAAATTGTTAGATTTCTACCTCAAAACTAATACCTAAATGAGTTACAGACAGATAACTGAAATGTAAATAATGAGATAATTAAAAAAACTAAAAGAAAACATAGATGAATATATTTATATACTCTTGCAATGAAGAGAGCTCAAACAAGGAAACAAAAAAAGCCATGACTCAAAGAAAAACGCCTAAAGAAAGAAAACACATAAAAATTTTTAACTTCTAAATTCCAAAATCATTATAATAGATATTTGAAAGCAAATAATATAAAGGAGAAGGGGGAACCAATATGAAGCATGTATTATTGATCTTACCAATCAATAAAAAAGAAAAATGCTTCAGTAAAAATGGACAAAAGAAGTAAAAAGGCCAAATAAATAAATACCGATGTTCAAAAAGCATATGAACAAATACTCAACTACATTATTAATCCAAAATAGCAGTTCTCAGAGTATGGACCACAGATCCCTGGGGGTCCCTGAAGTCCTCTCAGGGGGATTCCTTAGGTCAACACCATTTTCATAATAATAAGACATCATTTGCCTTTTTCACTGTGTTAGCACTCACACCAAGGGTATAAAAGCAAGGGTGGATAAAACTCCGCCTCCTTAGCATGAATCAAGGCAACAGCAACCAAACTATTCTATTAGCGGTCACTGTATTCACACCGTGCCTCACAACTTAAAAAAAAAAAAGTTTTAAGAATGCTCTTGTTTATTAAAAATTATTTATTTTATTAAATCTCAACCCTTGAGTGTACCTTTACAATTATTTTACGTGACTAAATGTGAAGTATACAGAAAGCACCTCTGCTGTATATGAAGAAAGTATTTCTAGAAGATTGTCTCAAGGAAAAGCACTTGCACAGTTGTTCAGCTGCAACCTGAATAAGCTTTTCTTTTTTTCATTTGACATCATTTTTATTTGAAAGAATACCTGACAAACTATGGTTTTTAAGACTTGGATATGTGGCAGTCATTTTCCCAAAAATGAATACCATGAGACTGTCACTTCAAGGAAAACAACTGACAGTATTTACTGCTGCCAATGATAAAATTTGAGTTTTTGCTTGAAAGCTCAATTTTTGGAAAACTTTAATTCACCACTAAGAGCTTGACAACTTCCCAATAGTTCGGCTTTTCTGATGAGATTGATGGTAATATTAACAAATTTGATTTCTAAATTTCATACTATAATGAACTGTATCAGCATTTGGAATATCTGTATAACTAAGTAAACCAGGGTTTTCCAAATGACCAACACATGATGTTACAAAATCATGCATGGATAAAAGATCCATTCAAAGTACAAAAGACCCAATAAGTTTTAATACGACAGTATGAAAAGTTCCTTGATATGGTTTCAGATTTCACACTGCAACTAATCTTTAACTTGTCAAGTTTCAGTGTAGAATCAAGAAAGAATATCCATAATCATTTGAAAAAAGAGATTAAAATACTCCCTTTTCCAACTACCTTATGTGTGAGGCTGTTACTTTCATCTCCTAACCAAAAACCACATATCAAAACAGAGTGCGAAGCAGATATGAGAATCCAGCTATCTTATAGTAAACCAGACATTAAGACTCACAAAACAATGTAAAACAATGCTATTCTTCTCATTATATTCGTTTTGGAAAATATAACTATTTTTTATAAAAAGAACGTGTTGACATGTGGTGAATTTGTTATTATTTTTGAAAGAATCAGTATTTAATATTGGCTAGCCACAGTGGCTCACGCCTGTGATCTTAGCACTCTGGGAGGCTGAGGAGAGAGGATTGCTTGAGCTCAGGAGTTCAAGATCAGCCTGAGCAAAACTGAGACTGGGTCTCTACTTAAAAAAAAAAAGGAGGCCGGGCGTGGTGGCTCACGCCTGTAATCCTAGCACTCTGGGAGGCCGAGGCAGGCGGATTGTTTGAGCTCAGGAGTTCGAGACCAGCCTGAGCAAGAGCGAGACCCCGTCTCTACCAAAAAATAGAAAAGAAATTAATTGGACAGCTAAAAATATATAGAAAAAATTAGCCGGGCATGGTGGCACACGGCTGTAGTCCCAGCTACTTGGGAGGCTGAGGCAGGAGGATCGCTTGAGCCCAGGAGTTTGAGGTTGCTGTGAGCTAGGCTGACGCCATGGTACTCACTCTAGCCAGGGCAACAAAGTGAGACTCTGTCTCAAGAAAAAAAAAAAAAAAGGAAAAATTAGCCAGGCACAGTGGTGCACATCTGTAGTCCCAGCTACCAGGAGGCTGAGGCAAGAGGCTTGTTTGAGCCCAGGAGTTTGAGGTTGCAGTGAGTTATGATGATGCCACTGCACTCCAACCAGAGCCACAGAGCAAGACTCTGTCTCAAAACAAATAAATAAAGTCTTTAGGCCGGGCGCGGTGGCTCACGCCTGTAATCCTAGCTCTCTGGGAGGCCGAGGCGGGTGGATTGTTAGAGCTCAGGAGTTCGAAACCAGCCTGAGCAAGAGCGAGACCCCGTCTCTACTAAAATTAGAAAGAAATTAATTGGACAACTAAAAATATATAGAAAAAATTAGCCGGGCGTGGTGGCGCATGCCTGTAGTCCCAGCTACTTGGGAGGCTGAGGCAGGAGGATCGCTTGAGCCCAGGA
>CAUYSK010112456.1:0-27327 GCA_963575035.1 Avahi laniger
AGCCTCCCGAGTAGCTGGGACTACAGGCATGTGCCACCATGCCCAGCTAATTTTATATATATATATTTTTAGTTGTCCAGGTAATTTCCCTCTATTTTTTTAGTAGAGACGGGGTCTCGCTCTCGCTCAGGCTGGTCTCGAACTCCTGAGCTTGAATGATCCACCCGCCTCGGCCTCCCAGAGTGCTGGGATTACATGCGTGAGCCACGGCGCCCGGCCCCATAGATGATTTTTAGCAGCTCTTCTAACTCTTGAATCAGTACCTCTCTATGACCCTTAGTTAAATTCTCCAGTTTCTGTAATTCTGGCCACGGCAGCCCTTGCAGTACGTTTTCTCTTTCTGTCAGCATCCACACACTGTTTGTTTAGGTTTCGCCAAGTATTAACCTCGGCTAGACAACATCGAGAACCTGTGGGTACACTGAGGCCTGGGCTATTTCAGTCTCCTTTGTGTCTGCCCCTCCCCCCTTTGCATTAGTTAATTAAACGCACCCATAGGGGACTCCACTGGTTATAGGGAAAAAGCCCTGAAGGAAATATACCAAAATGGTGCGCTGCATTGGAAAAACAGCACTAGCTTGTTTTTCCGTTCTTCCAAAATATTTGATTCTAGTTGCATCTACTTGTAACAAAAATAAATCAAACTTGGCTGGGCGCGGTGGCTCACGCCTGTAATCCTAGCACTCTGGGAGGCCGAGGCGGGCAGATCATTCTGAGCTCAGGAGTTCGAGACCAGCCTGAGCAAGAGCGAGACCCCGTCTCTAACAAAAATAGAAAGAAATTAATTGGACAGCTAAAAATATATATAGAAAAAATTAGCCGGGCATGGTGGCGCATGCCTGTAGTCCCAGCTACTCGGGAGGCTGAGGCAGTAGGATCTCTTGAGCCCAGGAGCTTGAGGTTGCTGTGAGCTAGGCTGACACCACGGCACTCGCCCCAGGCAAGAGAGTGAGACTCTGTCTCAAAAAAAAATAAATAAATAAATCAAACTTAACGTACTCCCTTTGCAAATAATAAGAGGCCGGAGTTTGACTGAACCCCAGTGAGTCAAAGGGTCCCCTGCAACCCACCTGCTAGGGTTCCTGAGTAGAAGGGCCGGGTGAAACCGAAAAGGGAAAGGAAGCGGGTATATTGAAGAAGGGCTCAGCTCAGGTGGCAAGTCTCTGGCCAGGCGTGCGTGTGCTTCCAAAGCTGGATGCTCTTGTGGGACATGGGACCAAGGAACAGGGCAGTTTCCGAGAGTTTGCTTCCTGTGAAATCATAGCTTGTGAAACTTCCCCCAGCTGCTAGAGCTAAAGGGTTGTGTAATCTCTAAAGATCCTAAAATAAGTTTCAGGTCTCTTGCCAAGCCTCGCTGTACTAGCATGACCTTGCCTCCGATACACTTGGACCTCCTGCAAGAGGCAGCGGTCACTGGGAATTTCCTGTGGTTGATTGGCAGGGTCTCCGTGAGCGCTTTTCCTTTAATCTCGCGGGAGCATACCCAGGGGGCGGGGCTCCCACTGCTGGATGGGATGCAAGAGAGTTAGAGTTCGGCTGATCACCCTGTGTGATGGCACGTTTGTCGACTGAGTCCCTGTCACCCAAATGTCCATAAGTAGGCATGACTTGTGCCGGATCCGGAAACCAGGAAACTGCTGGCTCCCCTGCCGGCCTTGCCTTCCCCCTCCTCCTGGCTGGCCCTCCTGCCAGATTGGAATCCGCTGCCCTGTCCCAGTTGTCGAGGGATCTACTCCGTTCGGTGGCACCGTCCCCGTGTGTGAAAGAGGATGCTGCTTCCTATCTCAGCACCCAGTGGGCAGAGCCCCGAAATGGCCCAGCTCCCTGTCATTCCCTCCTCAGCAGGCCTGTGGCACGTGCTTCTTAATTCAGCTTCTGCCACACGGTTCACTCTCAGGCTCCGAGAGGCCTGACTTTCCCCTCCGAGGTACAAAGTCAAGGTCACCTGTCAAGCTAGGCCCACAGGAGAAATTTCCGCAGCGGAAGTAGAGCTTCATCACCAGGCCAGTGTTCAGGACTGCGGCACCTGGCACTTGGTACCCCGAGGATGTCAGGGCGTTCTTGGAAATACGGATCTTTTGATACGTTAAGGATCTGTCCACAGTCAATGTGACAAAACCCTTTCCCCGCCTTCTTGCTGTCAAGCTATTTTAATTTCTTAACCCCTCTCCTCCCATGTCCCTGCAGACCTGGAGTGGAAGATCATTTATGTCGGCTCAGCTGAGAGTGAGGAGTTCGATCAGATCCTAGACTCGGTGCTGGTCGGCCCTGTTCCAGCAGGGAGACACATGTTTGTGTTTCAGGTAAGAAAGCGGAGGCCCTGGGCCTCAGCCCTTGATTCCTGGACACATGCTTTTCTACCCAAAAGCACACGGCGTGGTTCAGGAGTTAATAATGCAGGTTCAAAGCCTAGCTCTACTCTCAGGAGCTCTCTTACCTCTCAGAGGCCCTTTGGACACCTCCCTCCCCACCTCTGTGTCAAAGTTGTTCCCATGAGCCGCTGACTTACAATCGATCGTCTTCATTCACGGGAGTCATGTTCTATGAAGTGGCCGTGAACACCGAATTAGGGAGTACTGAACCGTCGCCCCAGGGGAAACACAGGGTAGGGGCTTGAAAGTCACAATCGGTTTTTGTCAACCCGTCCATACGCAAACTTGCTTTATGTGTGTTTCTGTTTAAAGATACCTTCTTTACTACATACTGTGGATTCATTCGTATTCAACTCACAGCCAACAGCACCGTAACTCACGCCCGAACAAAGCTTCTCCGACACGAATTTTCCCTACACCTTCTCACACCCTAGACAGCACTTCGGCACTACTCTTGGGGGCCATTGTAGACAGCAACCTCGCCAACAAAAAGCACGAAATGTGCACAACACACGGCACTAAGGAGACCGCAGAAAGGACGCTTGTTCACAGTGTGAGAGCTGCAGCGAGAGCACAGAACGCTTCCTTGTTTGACCTCAGGCGGGAGCACGCGCAGGGAGTGACTCCAGTTTTTCTCTGCTCTGGGCACGTTTGCAAACGACCGTGAAAGTGCCACAAGTATTGGTTTTAGGGTTACAAATAAATTAAGCGGCTGGGCCCAGTTGCTCATGCGTATAATCCGAGCACTCTGGGAGGATCACTTGAGGCTAGGAGTTCAAGAGCAGCCTGGGCAACATAGTGAGACCTTGTTTCTATAAGAAAAGTTAACCGGGCATGGTGGCACACACCTGTCGTCCCGGGTACTCGGGAGGCTGAGGCAGAGGATCACTGAGCCCGGGAGTTCAAGGCTGCAGTGAGCTGTCATCGGGTCACCGCACTCCAGCCCGGAGGACAGAGTGAGACCTAGTCTCAAAAAACAAAAAAGCAAGCGAGTAGGCAGGTTCACAAGGACAGACTCTGAGTAGTGAGGGAGGACTGTAACTCCTGAATGGCTCTCTCACGTCGCATCACCTGGGCTGTCAGAAATGTGGATGCAGAGCTCTTTAGGTGATTCTTACACTTGCTAAATTTTGAAAGTTTCTGCTCAAATCCACTCACTTAGCTACGTCTCTGCTGTCACTGCCCTAATCCAAGATAACCCCCTCACCCACCACTGCCGAATCCTCCAGCAAGCCCCATCGACGCAGCAGCCACGGCCAGCGTCCTGGGCACGCACCTGGGCAGCTGCACAGGGCTCTGTGCGTGGCCAGATGCTCTGCTGTCACCAACTGAAACTTGGTGGCTTCTGAATCGGGGGGGGGCTCTTTGTTTTCACCTGCGTGGCCAGTGCTGTCCATAGCAGCGCTCACCCGAATCCGTCCCAAGTAGCCTAGTGACTGCCTGCCCACCCGGCCAGCCTCGTGTTAGGCCACCTTGCCCTTGCTCACCACAGCCCTGAGCACCGCACACTCTTCCCGCCACGTTCACCATGGTGTGGTCACTTGTGGCATTGGTGCTCTCTTCCCCACTCGCTTTGAAAACTCCAGAGGGCAGAGAGTGTACGTTTTGCTCAGTAACTGTACGTCGCTTGGGAATCTTTGTACTCACGATGCGGGGACGTGGGTGTAGCTGTGCTAAGGCCCAGGATGTGTCTCCCCTAGGCTGACGCCCCCAACCCATCCCTCATCCCGGAGACTGACGCCGTGGGTGTGACCGTGGTCCTCATCACCTGCACCTACCATGGACAGGAGTTCATCCGAGTGGGCTACTATGTCAACAACGAGTACCCCAACCCCGAGCTGCGGGAGAACCCGCCCCTGAAGCCAGACTTCTCTCAGGTAGGGCCCGATCTCTGCACTTCCTGCTTCAAGCAGGCCGGTTCCTTTGCACTTCGGGGAGTTAAACCACTAGGAGACCAAGGTCACTTCTTAAAGTTTCCAAGTAGTGTGCTCAGTTCTTGCAGTGCAGCACTAGAACAGGAGAGAGAAAGGTCTTTGTTTCCAAGAGGCGTGCCTTGCAGAATTAAGATTAGATAGGGGCCGGGTGAGGTAGCTCACGCCTGTAATCCTAGCACTTTGGGAGGCCAAGGCGGGAGGATCGCTTGAGCTCAGGAGTTCAAGACCAGCCTGAGCAAGACCAAGACCCCGGCTCTATAAAAAAATAGAAAAAATTAGCCCGGCGTGGTGTTTTTTGCCTGTAGTCCCACCTTCTTGGGAGGCTGAGGCAGGAGGATCCGTTGAGT
Source organism: Avahi laniger (assembly GCA_963575035.1). NCBI lineage: Eukaryota > Metazoa > Chordata > Mammalia > Primates > Indriidae > Avahi > Avahi laniger. The sequence continues at coordinate 4,654 of CAUYSK010112456.1, forward strand.
CCAGAGTTTGAGGCTACAGTGAACTATGATGACGCCATGGCACACCAGCTGGGACAACAGGGTCAGAGCCTATGTCAGAAAAAGAAAAACATAGGGCCTGGCTCTAAATCACAGTGCACAGACATTCTCTGGAGTTCCGCACATGGTTGGTGCTGGTGATGGAGTGAGGTCCGCTCTTTCTGGGCTTGCGGTGGGGTTTGGGGGAGTCCTGGCTCTGCGGGAGCAATGAGAGAGCGTGCCGACAAAGATCATTATTCCTCTCTCTGCCCCAGCTCCAGCGGAACATCTTGGCCTCCAACCCCCGAGTAACTCGCTTTCACATCAACTGGGACAACAACACGGACAGGCCGGAGGCCACAGAGAACCAGGACCCCAACCTGGCCTGCGGCCTCCCCCTCAGCTACACTCCTATCAAGGGCCTGGGCCTCCCTGGCTGCATCCCTGGCCTCCTCCCTGAGAACTCCATGGACTGCATGTGACTGCAGACACCCAGAGCCTCCCTGCACACCTGGAGGGGGCGACCAGGCCCCCCAGAGAGGGTGCGGGGCCATCTAGAGGACTTGGGGGCCATCAACTGCATCCAGGCCTGTCAAACTTGGCCGGAAAGAACAGGCCTCGGGTCTGCCCCAGCCACAGCCCAGAAGGCTCATCTCACTTCTACTGCACAGGCCTATAAGAAGTAGGTACTTCAGTTCTTACTAATTTTTTCTGACTTGTGTCCTTTTTCCTTCCCACACACACTAGGAATTCCATCTGCAGGCCACTGTGGCCCCGTGAGGACCACTGACCCAAAGTTCTTCCCATAGGCCTCCCTGGCCTGCCTAGAGGCTCTGGCCGTCAAGGCTCTGGCCCTGTTGGGCAAGGGCTACGTCATTCCTTTCTCTTCCCAAACATCTGAGCGGACCCACCCCAGCTTTCCAGCTTTCCGGTGTCACAGGCAAGGGGTCCTGGTTGGCAGGTGGGCTTGGATACAATCTCAGCCCTTCGCCCAGGAGGATTTTTAGGTCTTTCAACCCAGCAGCCCCTGGAAAATTCTGCTCCCAAAGGTGCGATCAGCCTGATGCTGAGGCACCGTGGATGCCCCTTCCCAGTCACAGCCACCTTCCTGTTGCCACCCTAACTGGAGGTGGCTTCCCTCAGAAGCTGCCGTGGTGGGGAGGCGGTGTGTCAGTGTCAACATCGGGGCCCCCTCTGCCTCTGGCTGCCTGGACGTGCCCTCTGCTAAGACCATGTGGGCTCACATGCCACAGAGTGATTTCGGGCGAGGAGAGCAATCGTACTCTGAAAACCTTCCCTCCCCGGTATCCTCCCCGCTCTGTGCCCCGGTCCCCTCACTGCTACGCGGATGCTGTTGCGATTGCAGTTTGTATAGCAAAGGGTTTTTATATTAAAAATGTTTGGTTGGTCTAAAAATAAAAAGCACTTCATCTATACTGGCTGTTTCTGCTTTTTTCTCGGGTGGGCTGAGATGGCTGTGCGTTTCTCTCCTCGTAACATGGGGGTGGCCTCTTGTCCCATCCAGTGGGTTGGCTTTTGTCCCCTTGTGCAGCTTCTTACTCCAGTCTTGGTTGTACAGTTGTATTCCAGACTGAGGTTCGGGGAGGGGTTTTCCTTTGCCAAAACTTAAGCAAACCAGCTATTCTGTAGATAGATCATAACCAGTGATTTTTCAGACTTTGACCTTGACTCGTAGGAAGAAATTAACATCATGATCCAAACACATACACACAAAATACTTTTATAATATTAAATTTGACTTGACTATATAACTCCACAGAAGGGCCCCGACTCTCCCTCCCTGGGACTGTGGTTGACCTGGGAACACGGGTGCAGATAGCTGCTAGGTGGGGTGCAGGTTGTGCCAGTCTAAGCAGAGCAGTGAAATTGGCTTGTGATTCTGAGCCTAGCTGGCCCTTGGGGGTCAGGAAGAGCTGGCCCCTCTGGTCCCCTGGCCCTTTTGGCACCTTGTTTGGAACTTCCTCTACTCTGGTGGTTCTCAACCAGGGGCAGTTTTGCCCCCCAGGGCACATTTAGCAATATCTGAGAGTGGTTTTGGTTGCCACAGATAGCAGGAAGACAGGTGTTACTGGCAACCAGTGGGTAGAGGCTGAGGGTGCTGTTGAACACCCTAGGGTACACAAAACAACAAAACAGCTCTCCAGTAAAGAATGATCCCACCCCAAACATCAGTAGTGCGGTAGTTGGTAAACCCTGGCTGTCCTCGTGCTACGTGGACACTGAAGGAAGCGGCATCTTGCCCCTTCTCTGCTCCTCGAGGGCAGGCTCCCTTTGCATTGCCCAGACAGGGAATCAGCCTAGCTATACTCCAGACTCCTCGTCTGCAGAATGGGAGTGGCGATGATAGTACCAACGTGATGCGAGTGCGGTGCGAAGTAACGATAAGTGAGGGCCAGCTCTCACTACCGGCAGGCGCTAGGGTTGGGGCCCGGCAAAGGGGCGGACACTGAGCGCCCCCTCCCGCCATCCCTCGCTCACAGGGCCCAGCATCTTTCTGAAGCTCTGGCTGTGGCCAAGGGAAACCCAGAAGGGCCCCAGGCTGGACCCCAAGCAGGCCTGGCCACTTGGCCTGGGCGCTGCTGCCCAGCGCCAGGCCTTATGAATGATGACGGCCGCCGGCCTGGCGACCTCTGACCCGCGGCGCTGGCCGCGCCCCTCCCCCGCTGGCAGGTGGACAGAGGCTGCGCCGGGAGGGCCGCGGCGCCACCCGCGGCTGGCCGACAGCCGCTGCCGCACTGGGCGGGGGCGGGGGACTGCGGCGCGCACGGGGCCGGCCGGCCGCCCGCCGGGGCGGCCTCCTGGGCCTTGGAGCGCCCGCGGCGGCCCGCCAGCCTCAGCCGCCCCGCCCCGCCGGCCTGGGCCCGCAGACTGCGCCTCTGCCCCGCCCCCTCAACCCCGGATTGACACTGTACGGTCTGCTGGGGGCTGGCCGGACGCCGCGCCTCCGCCAATCGCCGGCCTCACCGGGCGGACCCTGGGCCCCGTCGGACGCCCTCACCAATCAGGCGAGTCTGCCCGCCCATCTGGGGCCTCGCGAGCGCGTGAGTGGCCGGGCGTCTGAGGGCACGTCACAGTGCCATGAGCCTATGACAAAGCGGGAGGGTCGCAGAGAGCCAATGGGCGGTTGCTTGGAGCCGTCAGTCAGGGCGGTCTAAGCCAATGAGTGGCGAGCTGCGGGGGCGTCACGGGCAGCAGCAGCGGACTTGGGCTGAGGTTCCCGGGCGGGCGGGCGCGGAGAGACGCGGGAAGCAGGGGCTGGGCGGGGGTCGCGGCGCCGCAGCTAGCGCAGCCAGCCCGAGGGGCCGCCGCCGCGACCGCCCAGCGCGCTCCGGGGCCGCCGGCCGCCGCCAGCACCCGCCGCGCCGCAGCTCCGGGACCGGCCCCGGCCGCCGCCGCCGCGATGGGCAACGCCGCCGCCGCAAAGAAGGGCAGCGAGCAGGAGAGCGGTGAGTGCCCGGCCGTGACCCCGATCCCGGCTCCGCGCTGCCAGCCCCCTCTCTGTGCATCACCAACGGGCCCCTCCCCCCACAAGGCCCCCCCATTCCTCTTTGCTTACCCCCAGCGCCCCTTGCCCCTGCCTGTCTAGGTCTGGGACCCGAGGGCCCGCAAAGGACCCCTTGTAGGCGCCCTCTTGTTTACGGCCGTCCCCCACTGCAAAGACTGTGTCCCCCCAGCTGTCACTACCAACCATGGCACATATGACCGCTGGAGCCCCATGCCACCACCCCACCCCCTGCTTTCCTGTCCCCTCTCCCCACATACTAATCCCCCTACCTCCTCACTCACCTCTGCCACATGTGAGACCCACTGCCTGCCCCCAACCCAGGTTTCTGCCACTTTGGGAGTGCAGTGGGGTCTGCATCTGCACCGCAGGGAGCTTGGCCACTTGGTGACCACACCCCTCCCCCCTCCAGCCCCCGCCATCTTTCTCCTGCCCTTCCCCTCTTCACCTTATCATAGCACCCCCCAGCCCCTCCTGCCCCCCTTGAGCATTTCCCCGAGCCACCTCCATCATTGTTTTTCCCTTCTGTGTCACTTGGCATGGGGGACAGGATCTTTCTGGGTCCCTCTGCCCCTCTCTCATCCCGTCACTCTCTGTCACTCTGCTTCTCTGCTGGTGCTCACTCCTCCAAGCAAGCGTCTGTCCCTGGCTGGGGTAGCAGACTGTTCATGAACCTAGAGAACTGCTTCAGTGCTTCCAAAGCCAAGTTTGAGGTAGTCCTGCTGGGATTCATTGCGTCCTCTCTCTTGTGTTGGGTGTGAGCGGGGTGGTGGTGGCAGAGCTCCCTCACATCTCCTGCTGTGCAGTGAGCTCTAGGGTCCTTGGGGGGCCCCTCAGTAAATGGTTGTTTCACAACTGAGGTCATTCACCCAGTCCCCAGGGCTGCTTCACCGGCTCCTGGCTCGGCATAAAAAGTGTCTGAGTTTAGCAGGGCTCATTTGGCTTGAACTGGGATCGTCGGAAAGAGGACTTGGAAGGGGGGACAGTTGAGGAGAGTCATGGGTGACATCTAGTGATCTGCTTTGCCAAGGGACAAATAGATTCTCATCATTCCCAGGGCTGAGCCAGACAGAAGAGACCTGTTTCACCTCCTTTCCCCCAAATTATGTTGGCCTTTTGCAGCCAGCCAGAGAAAGAGATTCTGTATCTGGAAATGCCTTCAGAAATGGTCTTGAACCACTTCCCCAATTCTTCCAGCTCTTAAGTTGTCATCACTTCCAGCCTAAAGCTGGACCTCATTTGGAATCCCCTTCCTGTTACCCAGAAATAGTTAGAACTGAGAAGGAAGGCCCTGTCCAGCTATGTCCTTCCCAGTTCTTGGTCTCAAACCCCAGCGTCTGAGTCCCCTGAGTACCCCTTCCCAGAAAGACATGAAAAAGGCATGAAAGCCGGGGAACTTTATTCCCACGTGGATTCAAATAGCAGAACTCAGAGTTGCGGAGCAGCTATGAAGAGGCCTGACATGTCACCGATGGGCGGGGGACAGGGAGGCAAGTGCCTGTAGTTGAGTGCTTGATGACAGAGGAGCAGGTGGGTAGTGTCCAAAAAAGGTCTGGGCATGAGCTTGGAGGGGACTAGACAGAGGGGGAGGGGCCAGGCCCCCAGCAGGTGAGGCCGGCTGGGAGGCGGAAGGTGCAGGCAGACAGCTATATATTGCAGTGACTCGGTTGAAAGTTGGGGAGATGAAATAGTTCTGGAAAACCTTCAAGATATATTGAACACATGTGGTGAGGGATAGAAAACCACACAGGGAAAAAGATTCCCAAGAAAAAGATCAGAGGCTCCGGAAGGAACCCCTAATTCTCTCAGAGCACAAGCTAGACACCCCAGGAATGAATGATCACAATAAAACAGAGCTACTATTTATTGGGCATCTAAGATATGTCAGGCTAAATGGCATGTCCCCGATGGGCAGGGGATGGGGCAAATAGATATATCTCCTCTGGCGATTTTCAAAACGGTCTATTGTCCAAAATTTCCAAACCAGCTCTCTGAGTTTGACATGGATGATATCAGAGAGGCGGGGTTCACATCCAGATCTGTCTACCAGCAAACTTCCTGGACCCCAGAATTTCCCAACTCAGACATTCTTAAGTCGCCTCCCAGATTTTTTACTCTATTCACTTATTGTTTTCTTAATATAAAGTAATAAGAATTTTACTCACTTCTGTTCAGTTGTAAACTTTGAGTCTATGCTAAGTAATAATATAAATGAAATCATGGGATTGCCGTGCCAGCTATATTCTCTCTGGTACACATCAAAATACAGTTGTAACTAGATTAAATGAAACATCCGTAAAATCATTTCATGTTCTGCCAATGGCACCGTGTCACACTTTGGGAAACGCCCGAAGCTGTACTTCCTCACAGAGGCTCCCAGAGAAGGAAATAGGATGAGGAAGGAAGTCCCTCTTTGCTTCGAAGCTCTCGGATTCTGGGAGGATGGAGGTGGACAAAACGTGCCCTCTTGTAACCAGGGTGGGGCAGGGGCGGGGGCAGTAGCCAGGCCAGCCTGCAGGGGGCACCTGAATTTCATGTGCTAGATGCTAGCCCGCCTGGGGTCAGAAAAATGCCCAAGCCTTAGTAGGCACCAGTTGAGCATCTGGCAGTCCCCTGCGTTGCCATCTCTGCGCCAGGGCAGGAAAGGGGTCTGCCTTCTCCCAAGAGGGCAGGGATCTAGAATGGGATCTGAGGTGAAGTGGGGGGAATCTGCTGAGAGAGCAGAGAAAAAAAGACCAAGCCTCAGGCTCTGGCCAGGATGGAAGAATTGAGGGAGGGCAGCGGCCCCAGGAGGCCCCCAGGTCAGACGGCCAAGTAGGGCGCAGGTCTTGGCTGGCAATACCCCCGGGAGCTGGCCCACAGGGGACGAGGCAGAGCTGGTAAGAGGGAGCCCCTCAGAAGCCCCCTGAAACTCCAGAGATAAGCAGATCCCAGCATTAAGAGCAAGGGGCCCCCAGGAGGTCCCTAGGTGGGAAGAACTGTTGCCCTGTAACGGCCTATGGATGCCCGAGAGGGCCAAATGCCTTCTGTGCGTTGGCAGTTGTATGGGTGCCCAGGAGGGTCTTGTCAAGGCAGCTTTTCTCCCTTATCCCAAGCGGGTCAACAGAGGCTTGGAGGGTCCTACGCGGCCCTCCCCTGCACCCATGGCCTCCAGATTGGGTTTTCTCTTCCTGCCCTCACCCCACGCCTCCCTGGCTCCCCCTACAGGCAGGGCTCTGGGGATGGGCAGCCAGGCTGGTACGGCGGGTCTCATGAGCCTTCCCAGCCACCGTAGTCCAGCTGCCCTGAGAGGAGGACTGAGTGATGGCTTCCAGCTCCAACGATGGTGAGGCTGAGCCCTGTTGCTATAGCAACTTCCCAGGCACGCTGTGCCCCTCAAGTCAGGGAGGGGCTGCAGTAGGGTTTGGGGAGCAGGTGAAGAGGAGTCTGTGGACCCCAGGCTGGTCCTGGAAACCCTAACCCTTAACACCCCTGGGCTGTGGGGGATGGGGGGATGGTCCACCCAGAGTGGGGGTCCAGCTTAGGGACAGTGGGGTAGTTCAGCCCAGTGCTGGGGTCCAACTCAGACTGGGGGCCATCCAGTCCAGAATAGGGGTTGGTCCCATCCAGGGTTGGGGTCCAGCTCAGTCTGGAGGATGATGCAGCCCAGAGCATCTAGGCTAGACTGGAGGACCCGGCCAGCCCGGAGTAGGGACCCCAGCCTGGGCTGGGCACTCCTGCCCCAGAATTTCCAGGACAGCCAGGTTTTGGAGGGCAGAGAGTCTACGATCGTTGTCTGAAGGAGGTGGTTCCGGACGCTGGGCTCCTCCTGAGGGATCCCCTAAGCCCCTTGCCCAAATTAATTCCCCCATTCTCAGGGTGAATTTCTGGATTTCTGCCTTCTTTCTGTGGCCCTGGCTTTTCGAGGGGTGTCTGGGATTTTCTCTGTGAACCCAAATGGAATCCGGACCATAGTAGAGGCTGACACCCCCAGTGTGGAAGACGTGCGGCGGGGTGGCAGGCTCCACAGGCCAGCGGCTCCTCTACCACTTCCTGGTGCCAGCGGAGACCACGGGTGCCCGGGACTCCCAGAGAGGTTGCCCCTGGTCCTCCACTTCTTTTTGGATCTGAAGAGAAGGAGAAAGATGGTCAAGGCTGCTTCCCCTCCCCCATCCCTGGGTTTAGGCGTTCGTTTCCGGTTTGGACTTTCATGGCTGAGAGCAGAGCCAAGCACAGGGCAAGGTTTGACAGGCCAAGGACATCGCAGGGTGCCGCTCCCCTCTCCACCCCCGCATAGGAGCAAGACGGATGTACCCATTTCTCACTCAGGATAGCAGGAGTCGGGGGCTCCACATTGACAGGGAGTTCAGGGGAAGAGACAGGGTGGCTCTTGTAGACCCCCCAACCCCCCAGCCTTTCTCTCCAGCTGTTCTTTCGGCCAATTAAAGGCGCTCCGGGGCCTCTTTAGCCCGCAGGGAGTTTCTCTTGCTGTTGGCTGATCTAGGCCTTAACTCCTTCCCCTCTGCCCAGTGGGCACTGCCCTGGGCACACTTGGTGCCATCCTCTGGACAGTGCAGCACCCACTGAGGAAGGCAGGGCCTGGCATCCCCGGAGCAGTGAAGTCCCTGGAAAGGAAACTTAGCTTCAGCGCCCCGCCCCAGGGCACGTGGGACAGCCAGGGAGACACCCTCGGGAGAGTCTTCCGACCACCTCCTGCCAAGGAGGGCCTCTGCAGACCTTGGCCAGCAGGGAGCAGGTACCTTTAAATGCTTCCGTGGCAACCAGCTCCTCCTCCCGGGTCCCCCGAGGCCTTTCCTAGGGAGCTGGCTTAGAGGCTCTGCCTTTTCCTGGTTCCCCAGCAAAGGGAGGATTCCAGGGAGGGTCCAGGGCGGCTTGGGATGGATCTGGGGTCAGGCAGCAGAGAGGGTGGGGACTCAGAGATCACCTTCCAGCTGTGGCTGCAGCTGTTCCTCTGGGCCCACCTGGCCATCCGTTTCCTGGGCTACCTGCGCCAGACCTGCTGGGGGCCTAAGCCGCAGCCAGTACCTTGAGCCAGGGGCAGAAGGGCCCCAGATCACCCCATCCCACCCGCTCCTTATTCCACCCCCTGCTGGAAGAGGCAGGAGGCAGAGGTGAGTGTGGGGGCTCCTGGCGGAGGTTCCCTGCCCCTCCCCCCGCCGTCCACCTTTATCTGCCTGCTCCTCCTGGCTCTGCCCGACCCCCAACCCCACCCATCCCCAAATCTGGCAAGCCGACAGGGCTATAGTGGCACTAGAGGGGACATAGCCTGGGCCTTCCTGTGCTTTAACAGGCCAGAGAAGGGCTGTGCTGGAGCAGGGTACCCTGTGAAGCCACTCCGTGGGGTGCCAACAGACAGCCAGAGGCTCAGGGCCCACTGAGTCAGGGAAGAGCAGGATTCAGCAGTTCTCAGGGATGGCTAAGAGCAAAGGGGAAACGGACCAAGCTTTCTCTTGCAAGCCTGGCTCCCCTCTGCCTCCCTGGGTGGGTGAAGGTAGAGTCCCAAGAAGGTACCCTCCACCCTCCTTACCCACTCCAGAGTTCAGTGTGGATCCTTGACAGGTTTCCAAGGAAGGTGGTGTACGTCAGAAAGGTTGTGCTAGCCTGGATGTGGTGTGGCCCCAGGCTCAGAGAGGTCTCCGGGCAAGGTGATGGCCCAGCCAGTCGGCAGCTTAGGACTCCTGCCTGCTGGTTGCCTGTCCCCTCTCGGCCCGGTCCCTCTTCGTGGGGGCTTCCTGGCCACTATCTCTCCCCATCTGCCAGCCTTCTAGCCCTGAGGAGGGCTGTTCTCTCTGTATGCGGAGGGAGAGCCTTGGGGACAGTGTGGGGGAGGGGCGGCTTACCCACGTGGCTGTCTGGGGTTCTTGGCAGGCAGATGACAGGCAACACAAAAGTGCAGGTGTGTGCAGGGCCCCTCAGGGTGGCAGCCGTCCCAGGAGCAGCAGGGGGTTGAGGACAGCTCTGTCTATAGGCCACCCTGGCGCATTGGGACCAACGGCTGATCCAGTAGTGAAGCAGTTAATCCCATGGGCAGTGAAGTCAGGCAGGTGACCTGAGTCCCAATCAGTCTTCTCATCTGTACTGTGGGAATGATAGCAGCTCCCACCTGGCAGAGTGTTCTCAATGCTTCATTGAGACACCCTGTGACCCTAGGCGGTGGTTACAAGGACAACTCTGTAATGGAGGGATTCATCGGGCTGCACATCTAAGATTGTAGCACTCTGCCAGGTGCAGGGGCTTGTGCCTGTAATCCCAGCACTCTGGGAGGCTGCAGGAGGGTCGCTTGAGGCCAGGACTTCAAGACCAGCCTGAGAAAGAGTGAGACCCCGTCTCTACAAGAAACAGAAAAATGAGCTGGGCCTGGAGGCGTTTGTAGTCCCAGCTACTGGGGAGGCTGAGGCAGGAGGATCACTCGAGTCCAGGAGTTTGAGGCCGCAGTGAACTATAAGGTCGCCAGTGCACTCTAGCCCGGGTGACAGAGCGAGACTCTGGCTAAAAAAAAAAAAAAAAAAATTCAAGCACTCAGTGCACCCCGTTTTGGGGTTTTGTTTTTGTTTTTGAGACAGGATCTCACCCTGTTGCCTGGGCTAGAGTGCACTGGAGTCACCATAGCTCGCTGCAGCCTCCAACTCCTGTGCTCAAGCGATCCTCCTGCCTCAGCCTCCTGAGTAGCTGGGACTCCAGGCATGTGCCACCACGACCGGCTCCCCCTGTATTTTATATCCCAATTTGTAAAATTACGTAAAAGTCAAATGAATAGCTGACATTTCTATGGCACTAACCTCATGCCGGCCGCTGTCCAACCCCCTTTGCCAGGAAGAACTCAATCAATCCGCAGAACCAACCTGCAAGGTCATTGCTCTTATTATCCCCATTTTACAGATGAGGAAAACTGAGGCCCAGAGAGGTGAGGTTAGTTGCCTAAAGTCACACAGTTTGTCCAAGACCAGGCTGGGATCTGAACTCGATATTGTCCCAGGGTCCTGGCCCTTAGCCACTTTGCTGGGCCGCCTCTCAGCGTAGGCCAGAATGACCATTTTCAAGCCATAGTTTCCTGGGCTGTTAAGTGAGGAGAAGGGATGAGGTAGTGTAGATGAAGCAGCCGGCCCGGGGTCCACCACGGAAGTCTTGAACGATACTGGATGGTGATGTTCGGCTCAGGGTGCTTGGGGGGCGGAGGGGGGCTCCCAGCAAGGCTTCCCTTGAATCAGCTCTGGAGTGAAGGCCCCGCAGTGGGCAAAGAGAGGAACAGAGCCAGCTGGGGGCCAAGACAACAGCTGAGCCCCCCAAGGACGCCTGCTACCCGAGCCCCAAAGGCCTCCACCCTGGGCCCAGCCTCCCCAGAGAAGGGGCCGGAGGAGCCGCCAAATCCCGAGGCTATAAATACCTCGGCTGGCGTCGTCCCTGGCCGTGGAATGTCGGTCAGAACTGGGGCGAGTGGGGGTGGGCTGGCCGGGGTGCCTTTCTCTGTCCCCCTGGGAGCAGCCCCTGAGTCTCCCTGTACCCCATTTTGGATGGCGTGGAGGCTGGATCCCACCTCTCTGTAGTAAGGGGAGCCCAGGCCCTGGCCCGGATCGGGGCCCCCAGGCTGCCTGCAGGCTCGGCCAGGCACCCGAAGGCATTGGGAAAAGTTGGGCTCTGGGTTAAGGCAGCTGCACCCCACTTTCCACAAATAAGCGTCTCCCCAGAAATGACCTGAGTCCGTCCTGATGAGAATGGGGTCTCCATCTAACACTCCCCTTTCTTCCTTTCAGTGAAAGAGTTCCTAGCTAAAGCCAAAGAAGATTTTCTTAAAAAATGGGAAAATCCCGCTCAGGTAAGCCCCCCGGGCACAGAGCCCTGGGCGGGGTGAGCCAACGGCCCCCAGGCCCCTGACCGCGTCCCTGCGACGCAGCTAGAATTTCAGCGCACTGTGGGCTCCAGACCTTCCCCAGTCACTCCCTGGGTACCCATGGGGGCTCCTGGGCGGAGGCATCTAACTGCCCTCTGCCAGGCTCCCCCACCCCAGTGGCCCCTTCCAGCTGGCTGCCCCTGCCCCCAACACAGCTGCCAGCAGCTCCCGGGCCCCAGGCCAGGGCCGGATCTGGCCCCTGCCACCCGCCTTGAGGAATGTGCCCTCTGCCATCTTGTCCTCAGCCTGCTCACCCCACGTGCTCCCTGGGGCCCCCTTTGCCGGTGGCAGAGGGGACGCCCCAAACCTGGGCCCAGCAGGCAGCAATGAAGGGGCGTCCCTGACCCTCTGGACCCCTCCACTCACAGAATACAGCCCATTTGGATCACTTTGAACGAATCAAGACCCTGGGCACGGGTTCCTTCGGCCGGGTGATGCTGGTGAAACACAAGGAGATCGGGAGCCACTATGCTATGAAGATCCTCGACAAACAGAAGGTGAGACCTGCCCCTCCACCAGGCGCTTGCTCCAGCTGTGCCCGCCACTCGCCCGCTCACCAGCTATTCCCCAACCCCCCTAGCGAGCCAGACCCAGGGACTGGGAAGGCCCCTGTTCTGCCTTCTCAAGTCACCCCCTCCAGACCGGCCACCAGTACAAAGCCAGGCCCTTTGACACAGGGTCAGACACCAGCCAGTATGGCGGAGGCCAGAAGTCCTCCTGGGGGAAGCGGCGTTTTCGCAGACATTCTTTCCATGAGTATTTTCGAGAGCAGCACCGTCCGACAGAGATGTGACTCGGGCCACAGAAGGGATTTTAAGTTTTGTAGTTGCTCCATCAAAACAGGAAAGAGCCCAGGAACGGTGGTGCACACCTGTAGTCCCAGCTACTCGGGAGGCTGAAGACGGGAGGATCCTTTGAGCCCAGGAGTTTGAGGCTGCGGTGAGCTGCGATCACACCACTGTACTCCAGCTTAGACGACAGAGTAAAACTCTGTCTCAAAAAAAAAAAAAAATATGTGAAATGAGGCCAGGCACAGTGGCATGCACCTGTTGTCTCAGCGGCTCGAGGCCAGGAGTTTCAATCCAGCCTAGGCAACATGGTGTGACCCCCATCTCTAAAACAAGCAAAATTTTTCTAATTAAAAAAAGTAAGCAGACGGGCTCGGGCCTCTAATCCCAGCACTTTGGGAGGCCAAGGCTGGAAGGTCGCTTGAGGCCAAGAGTTCAAGACCAGACTGGGCAACATAGCGAGACACCCTCATCTCTACAAAAAATTTTTAAAAAGTAAAAAGAAAAAGGTGAGATTCATTTTAACAGCATGTTATAATTAAGTCACTATGTCTACACTATTGCCATTTCCACGTTATCAATGTGAAAATATCATTAATGAGACATTTTCCATTCTTTTCTTTCTTTTTTTTTTTTTGGTACTAAAGTGTCTCCAAAATCCAGTGTCTATTCTATACTTAGAACAGGTCTCCGATCAGCTGGTAAATTTTCTCTGGAAAGAGGAGAAAAAGTACCAAAGATGAACAGGCACATTTGGGTGCCGGAGCTGTCTCAGCCGCGCTTACCGGTTATCCAGGACCTACACCAAGTATTAATTTCTAAACTTTGGTTGTAGATACTTAATTTTTTATTTTCAGTAAGAAAAAGTCTTGCTTTGTCACCCAGGCTAGAGTGCAGTGGCACGATCAAAACTTGAAATTCGGTTCCCTAGCTAAGAGGCCACATTTCAAGGGCTTAGTGGCCACCTGTGGCTGGTGGGAATCGAGCAGTGCCGGTGTAGACCCTGAGGACACAGTGAGGTGAGCGAAGTGGGTTCACGGCCAACCAGGGGGCCAGGCTGCCTGTGTGTGACAAGCCGACCTGACGTCTGCTAGCTGTGTGACCTTGGGCAAGTCACTTCCCCTCTCTGTGCCTGGCCTTCCAAACTGGTGTGCTCACAGCATGTCCCCTTCGAGGCTTCTGTCACGATTCAGCTGGAGACTACGTGCAAGGCGCCTGCCCGTGTGGGGACAGCTGATCGCCGAGGGGCAATTATTAGCCGGAGGTTCGGGTTTGTGTGTGCAGGGTTCGAGACAAGGGGAAGGCGGTTCCAGCTCAGCCGCCCCTTGCTCCAGGAAGCCTTCTCGGAGTCCCCTTTCCCCAGACTGCGCCTTCTCTGAGCATCTGCAAGCCCGAGCGTCCCCCACCATGGCCGTGGGCCCTCTGGGCTGCGAGGCCCTGGACTCTGTGCCACGTGAGGACAGCAGCCTCTGGCCTCCTCCCCGCTGTGTGCTCAGCACCGAGCCCAGAGCCCGACAGGCCACAGGCACACAAATGATTCCAGCCGAAGGGACCCGCCCGAACCTGGCAGCCCTAGTTCCAGGCATCGGGGGACACGAGGCCCCTCTAACCCCGCTCTCCTCTCTGCCCTCCCCCCCACCGCACAGGTGGTGAAACTGAAACAGATCGAGCACACCCTGAACGAAAAACGCATCCTGCAAGCAGTCAACTTTCCGTTCCTCGTCAAACTCGAGTTCTCCTTCAAGGTGGGGTCCGAGCGGCCAGCGCTCAGGGTCACTGCATTGGGTCCCAGCCGTCGGGTGCAGCCTCTCGGTTGCCAGGGCTGGGGTTGGGAACAAGGACAACCAGTGGCTGTCCACTTCTGGGGAAGAAGGAGCTCCCCACAGGAGGGATGCCGGGACACAAGGCCTAGGCGGGGGCTCCGGTAGACCCAAGCTCAGCTCCCGGGCTGGCCAATTTCTAGCTCCGTTTACCTTGGGCGAGTTACCCAACCTCAGTAACACGCCTCAAAATGGCCAGCCCATTTGCAGCAAGACCCCGACCTGTAGCCAAGAGCCTGGGTTCAGTTCCCAGCTCTCAACTTCCTGGATGCATGACCCTGGGCAAGGGACCGTATCTCCCTGAGCCTCAGTCTTCTCATCTGTTAAATGGGAATCATAACAGCTTCCACCCAGTGGGGTTGTCATGACAGTTCTGAGCACATCGCGAGTGCCCTTGGGAGCTGTTTTGGGTGCCATCCAAAGCTGTGGTCCTGAGAGCCAGGAAAGGCCACGCGGGGCCGGCTTCCCAGGCTTCCACCCCAGGCAGGCACACAAGCCTATGCTCAGGACCCCACACCCGATTTAATACCCTACTTCTGCCATCTTGAAATCTGTAGCAATTTTTAACAAGGGGACACAGATTTTTATTTTGGGCCTTGCAAGTTCTGTAGCACGTCCCGGTCCCATTTTACAGGTGACAAAACTGTGGCCCCAAAAGCCTTACTCGGGTTCCCAGACTCGAGCTCCTAGAGTCCCCTCTGTCTCCAGCCAGGACACACTGGCCAGGTCCCTACCTGCCTCCGAGCTGGCCCACACTTTCGCACCCTATAACACAGCGGGGTCAGGCTGCCCCTTCTTCCTCGTGGGCAGGATGAGGTTCAAAGTGAGGTTCAGCCAGCACGGGGCCCGGCCCTCGGAACGTGCTTCGCACGGAAAGCCAGGATCGCTACTGTCGTTTAATGTCTGAACACCTGCCGGGTGGGGCCCCTGCGGCCCTCAGATGGGACCCAGGGCTCAGGGAATGGGGCCCTGATCAGCCACCGCTTCCCGCAGGACAACACAAACTTATACATGGTCATGGAATACGTGCCCGGTGGGGAGATGTTCTCACATCTACGGCGGATCGGAAGGTTCAGGTAAGCGGGCCACCCAGCGATCCAGGCTCTCGGGGCGTGTCCACCCACGGGCCGTGCCCCACCGTCTGGGGACACAGAGGGGTCCGGCACGTTTGAACATTCAAGCGGTCGCTCCAGGTCCCTGTGGGTTTTTGTTTCTACTATGCTGAGGAATATGCAATGTGTCAACTGCCACAAAACAAAATAGACCAAACGTGGTGACTTAGGTGTCAACATTTAAGTTGGCAAATCTATGCATTTTTTTTTTTTTTTTTGAGCCCAGCTCAGTGGTAAAAGCTTATAGTCCCAGCTCCTCAAAAGGCTGAGGTGGTTCTCACAGTCCTGGAGGCTCGGGGGGCAAAAAAAAAAAAAAAAAGAAGGCGGCCAAGACAGGAGGATCACTTGAGGCCATGAGTTCAAGACCAGCCTAGGCCACATAGCAAGACCCCGTCTCTTAATTAATTAATTAATTAATTGTATACTATTACTTTATTTTATAAACATAGTTATACTTTAAATACAATAAAATACACACATCTTCAATATTCCATTCCATGAGTTTTGACAATTGTATACTCCTGTGTAACCTCCACCCAAAACATCACATAGAACATTTCCACCACCCCAGAAAATCCTCTCAAATCCCTGTCCTTTCTGGCTCCAAACACCATGCATTTGTTTTGTCTGGGTTTGGACTTTTCATGTTCTTTTGTGTCTTTCTTCTTTTGCTTGAGAGAATTGGTTAGAAGTCCAGTCACCTCACTGAGTAGATCGTAGTGTGTCCTGTTGGTGGTTGGTGTTGTTGAGTGGTTTTCCCTTGTATGAATATGTCACAATCTGTGATTCCATTCTCCCGGAGATGGACATTCGAGCTGTTTCCAGTGTCAAGCTATCTATGAATAGCTCTGCTTGTGCATTTTTGTCCTTTTTTTTTTTGTAAGAGATGGGGTCTTACTCTGTCACCAAGACTGGAGTGGAGTGCCGTGGCAAGATAATAGCTCACTGCAACCTCAAACTCCTGGGCTCATGTGATCCTCCTGCCTCAGCCTCCTGAGTAGCTGGCACTGCAGGTGTGTGCCACTACGCCCGGCTAATTTTTCTCTTTTTTGTAGAGATGGGGTCTCGCTATGTTGCCCAGGCTGGTCTTGAACTCCCAGGCTCAAGCAATCCTCCTGCCTCAGCCTCCCAGTTAGCTAGGACTGCAGGCACGTGCCGCCATGCTAGCTAATTTTTTTATTTTTTGTAGACACAAAGTCTTGCTATGTTGCCCAGGCTGGTCTCAAACTCCTGGCCTCAAGCAATCCTCCTGCCTCAGCCTCCCAAGTAGCTGGGATTACGTACGGCCAGGAGCCACCATGCCCAGTTGCTTCTCCATTTCTGTTAGCTGGACTGGGGGTGTCTTCCTCTGGGGATGGCTCCGCGGGCCCACCTGCTGGACCATTTGGGGGTGTGGCCACCGACACTCACCTCCCCGCTTGTCCCCACCAGCGAGCCTCATGCCCGTTTCTACGCGGCCCAGATCGTCCTGACCTTCGAGTACCTACACTCGCTCGATCTCATCTACCGGGACCTGAAGCCGGAGAACCTCCTCATTGACCAGCAGGGCTACATTCAGGTGCCCACCGGGCTGGGCGAGGGGCAGCCCCAGGTGGCCACGGCCTGGACCCTCCTTCCTGGCCAACCGCTCATTCTTGTGCCTGCAGGTGACGGACTTCGGTTTCGCCAAGCGCGTGAAGGGCCGCACCTGGACCTTGTGCGGGACCCCCGAGTACCTGGCCCCTGAGATTATCCTGAGCAAAGTAGGCGCTCCCCCAGCCCACCCCTGTCCTGAGGCCGGCTCCGCCCTCGGTCCCTCCTCACCCCACGCCCCCTCAACCCCGTCTCGCTCCAGGGCTACAACAAGGCCGTAGACTGGTGGGCCCTGGGCGTTCTCATCTACGAGATGGCTGCTGGCTACCCGCCCTTCTTCGCCGACCAGCCCATCCAGATCTATGAGAAGATCGTCTCTGGGAAGGTGAGGCCCAGATGCCGGAAGGGACAAGCAGACCCTTCCCCGCCCACCCACCCCGCTGCCTGCGGATCCCTGCTCGCTGGAATTATCTAGAAGCTCATTGTCTAGAAGCCAACTCCTTGAGCCGCCTCGATGTCTAGCCCCTGACCCGCAGTGCCAGAATCCCCAGGGGCTTCCAAAACCCCAAGCCTCATCGGAACTCCTTGGCCACGGACCTCGGGCCGCCCCGACGCCAGGCCGTTCTCGCCTTTGTTGTCGCTCCTAGAATGAGTTTTCACAAGTTTCAAGGCAGAAAAGCGAATGTGTTTGGGTCCCAGGTGCCACCCCCGGCCCCCCCAGGGAGCCCCGTCGCCTGGGGTGTGCGGCCCACGCCTGCTTTCCAGGTGCAGATGGGTCTGGGCAAGGGCTGGCAGAACCGTCTGAGTTCTCGTCTACAAAGTGCACCAAGGGGTCCCCATCTGCCAGGTCCTGGATTCCCCCCCTCGGTCCTACCCCGGGACAGTGGCACCCCCGTGGGAGAGGTGAGGAAACTGAGGCTTGGAAAGGGGACGTGTCTGGTCCAGGATCACACCTCAGCGAGTACAAGGGGGTGTGATCACGAGTGCCAGCTCAGCCACCTCCCTCCCCTGGTCCAGCGCCCCAGTGTGTGGGAGCTGCTGGTTGGCCCAGAGTCACCAGAAAACAGCGGGAACAGACACAGCTCAGCCCCGGGAGGGCTGACCTGGCTGGAGGCCCAGCTCTGCCACCTATGGGCTGTGAAACTTCCGGCAAGTCGCTTCACTCCTCGGAGCTTCCTCCTAGCCATCTGGGAACCAGGGAGCCAACCATGTGCCCCTCAGGGAGGGGAGAAGAAGTCACCAGCTTCCAAGTGGGGGCACACCGGCTGGACACAGAGTCCACATCACTACGAGGGAAAGATGAGGCATCTGCCACCAGGCAGGATAGAAATTCCCAGAAAATGGCCAAGAGTGGGAAAAAAAAAAAAAAGAAAAGAAAAAGCCATGGAAGTTTCCGTGGGGGAAGAGAGGAAGACGAGCCTAACTCCCTCCTTTGTAGCATTTTTCCAAGTCCCACGCACCCTCGGCGGCATTATCTCCCTCAACCAACCCTGGCATATCTGCCCCGTGTCAGACAGACATGCGCAGGCCCAGAGAGGTTAAGGGCCGTGGCCAAGGTCACGCAACTTGTCAGAGGCAGAGCAGGGACTAGAAGTTGTTTCTTGCAGCTGTCTATCCAGTGACTACTTGCATACAAGGCCGTGGGCTCCGAGCTTTGGGGGAAACTTTCCGGAAGAGTTGAGCTGGGCCTTAGAGAGTGGAAGAGGCTTAGCTATGAAGAGACCAGGGGCGGGGGGAGTTTCTCATGAGCGTGAAGATTCCAGAAGTCTCCAGACCCCAGCAGAGCGGCCTTCAGCAGCAGCAGCTAAGGATGAAGTTCCGAAGTCCAATGGATCTGAGATGGAATTGCCCGTCCGCTCCCTGGTGTGACCTGGGGGGGGGGCTGTTTAACCCCTCCAAGCCTCAGTTTCCTCTTCTCTGAAATGAGAACCATCATAGCACTTGCTTTAGAGCAGTGGTTCTCAAAGGGGTCCCCTCTCCAGCAGCGGCTCTGCCAGGGTGCACATTAGAAACAGATGCCCAGGCCCCACCCCCAGCCTTTCTAAATCAGAAACCCTAGGGTAGGCCCAACGAGCTGTCTTTCCAGGATTCCAGTAGGCTCTCAAATCTGGGGGCCTCTGCCCGATTGGACTATCGGAAGGAGCAGCTCCCTACCCTGTCTGTGTACCCCTCCTCCAGGTGCGGTTCCCTTCCCACTTCAGCTCTGACTTGAAGGACCTACTTCGGAACCTCCTGCAGGTGGATCTCACCAAGCGCTTCGGGAACCTCAAGAACGGGGTCAATGATATCAAGAACCACAAGTGGTTTGCCACGACTGACTGGATCGCCATCTACCAGAGGAAGGTGGGCCTCCCCTCCTCTAACATGCTTAGGGTTTGGGGGGAGGCCAGGTGGCAGGGAGGGCTGCCAGTGGAGAGATGGAAAGGGAAGAGACCACGGGTTCAGGGGCAACCTGGAGTAGGCAGCTTAGAGCCAGTGGGGTCTAGAAATGGGATTCGGGGGTCATTTGGCCACTCTGTGACCTTGGGCAAGAGATACCTCTCTGAGAAGTAATTTTCCCTTTGGTGAGTTGGCTGAGATAAAGGTCTTGGATTATTAAGAAGAGTCACATCCTGATGCTAAGCACAGACCTAGGTCAGAGTAAATATCTCTTGAATGTTAGGCCATTTGCATTTATTGTTGTAGTAACGATGATGTTGACTACTGAGTCCTGGGTGATTCTTGATTCCTCTCCAGGTGGAAGCTCCCTTCATACCAAAGTTTAAAGGCCCTGGTGACACGAGTAACTTTGATGACTATGAGGAGGAAGAGATCCGGGTGTCCATCAATGAGAAGTGTGGCAAGGAGTTTTCTGAGTTTTAGGGGTGTGCCTGTGGCCCCACGGGTTTTCTTTTCTTTTTTTCCTTTTTTTTTTTTTTTTTGGTGGGGGGTGGGAGGGTTGGATTGAACAGCCAGATGGCCCCAGAGTTCCTTGCATCTAATTTCACCCCCCCACCTCTCCTCCGAGCCCTCCTGCACCTTCTACCACCCCCGCCCAGCCGACACCACCCCCCCAGTCCACTTCTGCCTGTTTTAAATGAGTTTCTCAGCTCCAGTCAGACAAGGTCTTGCTGGTGTATCTCCCGGGACGGGCTGTGCAAAGAGGCCCAAACTTAACCCCCCAGGCCCCCCTCACTAAGGGCGAATGAAGGAAAAGCCAACCTTCCCTTCAGAGCAACCCTGCCTGCCTGGGAAGAGATTTTAGTGACGTGTTCAGTGGGCTGCTTGCTAGAATTTTTTTTAAAAAAAACAATTTAAAATCTTATTTAAGTTCCACCAGTGCCTCCCTCCCCTCTTTCCTCTACCCTCCCCCTCCCTCGGCCCCCTCCCCAAATCCATCCGAACAAGGCTGGGAAGCAGACTGACTTTGTCAAGGGAGGCGCTGGGGTTTGAACCTCTGCCCTGAGCTGCTAATCTCCCCTGCCCCCTTTTGGGGCGGTGGTGGGGGTCCTCTGCCAATCCTGCAAGGGTCTCAGCCCCTTTTGGAAGCCCCTTACTACCCTCCGCAGCAGACCTTTCTTCACCCCTGGGCTTTGGGAGCCACACACAGCAGCTGCCCCTCTCCCTACCAAAGAAGCGTCACCCCGCCCCAAAAAAAAGACAGAGGGGGAGCCCCACGCCCCGAGTCTTTCCTCCCAGCAGCACTCCCCCCAAACTCCTTAATTTTATTCTCAGCCAGATACTAACGCCCAGCCTCCTCTCAACTCAGTTGGGAAGGCAACCCTGCAAAAAGAACATGGAAGGCAAAGTCCCCCTCCCCCGGCCCAGGGTTCGAGGCCAGGCTTGCTGGGGAGGGGCTGCCTGTTTTATTCACCCAGCAGCTTCTGGGGGCCACCCCCCCACCATCCTGGGTGCCCCTCCTCTAGCTTAGCCGACAGCTGTCCGTCACCTCTTCTTCCACCCGTCTGATTTGTGCTTTTTTCTCTCTCAGTAGAAAAGTGGGGAGCCACCCCATTCATCCCTCAATTTGTCCCTGTCATAACTTCTCCCCATCCCAGGAGGGGCTCTCAGGCCTGGGGTGGGGCCCCGAGTGGGCGCGGGGGCGAATCAACCTGTGTGCTGCGAAGGACGAGACTTCCTCTTGAACAGTGTGCTGTTGTAAACATATTTGAAAACTATTACCAATAAAGTTTTGTTTAAAAAAAAAGTGTCGCTGGTGTTCTCGACTTCGGCCACCCACCCACACACCCCCAGGGGGTTGGAAAGGGAATTTCGGACCCCAGCGTCCAGGCTGATGAGGCCCTGGCCTGGAGTCCTAGTGAAACCGGGTTTAGCAGGAATTCCGCCACTCCTCCCGCCCCGCAGTAGAAGGGGGCGGCAAACTGCCCTTTGACCCCCGGATTCGGGGTCCCCAAATCTGCAGCGCGACCTCTCTGCGTCCAGCTCCGGGCCGAGAGGGCGCTCTAGGGAGACGCTGGGGCCGGCGCGCCAGGAGGCCGAGCGGCGGCGGGGGCGGCCCAGGCAGGGGGAGTCGAGGGGAGAGACGGTGCGCGCCCCCCTCCCCGCAGCCAAAGCGCGGGACCAGGCGCGCCGGAGGGGCGGAGGGGGCGGCGGCAGCCCGAGGGTCCCCGCAGCGCCCAGCGAGCGCGCCGGCCCCGGCCCGCAGGCGGCGAGTTCCCGGTAAGTGCGGTCCCGAGAGCGGAGCGCGCCGGGGAGGCGTGGAGAGGGGGGCTGGGCGCCGGGGACGTCTGGGTCCCGCGCCCAATGGCTGGAGGGCGGCCGAGCGCCGCCCGCCTGCCCTGCCCGCCCCCTCTCCCCTCCCCCCGGCACTCCCCTCCCCCTCCCCCGCCCGCCGCTTTCCCCCGCCCCCGCCCCGGCGCCAACTCCGCGGCGCCTCCTTAAAAAGCGCGCGGGAGTTGTAAGGGGGGGCCGGAGCGAGCCGGAGTGAGCAAGAGCGCAGGGTAAAGGGGGCGGACGGGGGGCCCGGGCTCCACCTTAAAAGCGGGCGCGTGGGGGTGGGAGGGAGGAAGGCGGGCGGCGGGGAGGAGGGAGGGAGGGAGGGAAGGAAGGGGGGCCGGAGTGTCCCGGGCGCAGGGCGCGCGTGCGGCGGCGGCGGCGGCAGCGGCGGCGGGGAGGGGCCGGCCGCGCCGCGCTCCCCTCCTCCCTCCTCGCATCCCCGGCCCCGCGCGCGCCCAGCAGAAGCGGGGCTGTGTGTGCGTGCGTGCGAGTGAGTGAGTGTGTGCATATTTTTTTCTCTCTTTTCTTTCTCTCTCACTGTTTTTTCTCTCTCTCTCTCTCGCTCCCTCTCTCTCTCTTTTTTTTTTTTTTTTGCAAAGAAACAGCAGCGCCGCCGCCGCCGCTCCGCCGAGGCGCTGCGCCCCCCGGGGGGGGAGGCGGAGGAGGCGGGCAGCGGCGGAGGGAGGGGAGCCGGGGAGGGGGGCGCCGCGCTGGGAGGGAGGCAGCGCGCACGGTGCAGCCGGGCCGGGCGGGAGGCATGGCGGGGCCCCCGGCCCTACCCCCGCCGGAGACGGCGGCGGCCGCCACCACGGCTGCCGCCGCCTCGTCGTCCGCCGCTTCCCCGCACTACCAAGAGTGGATCCTGGACACGATCGACTCGCTGCGCTCGCGCAAGGCGCGGCCGGACCTGGAGCGCATCTGCCGGATGGTGCGGCGGCGGCACGGCCCGGAGCCGGAGCGCACGCGCGCCGAGCTCGAGAAACTGATCCAGCAGCGCGCCGTGCTCCGGGTCAGCTACAAGGGGAGCATCTCGTACCGCAACGCGGCGCGCGTCCAGCCGCCCCGGCGCGGAGCCACCCCGCCGGCCCCGCCGCGCGCCCCCCGCGGGGGCCCCGCCGCCGCCGCCGCGCCGCCGCCCACGCCCGCCCCGCCGCCACCGCCCGCGCCCGTCGCCGCCGCCGCCCCGGCCCGGGCGCCCCGCGCGGCCGCCGCCGCCACCGCAACAGCGCCCCCCTCGCCCGGCCCCGCGCAGCCGGGC
>CAUYSK010112460.1:0-49692 GCA_963575035.1 Avahi laniger
CCCACTTGGTCTCAATGGATTATTTTTTTGATAAGCACCTGAATTTGGTTTGCTATGATTTTGTTGAGAATTTTTGCATCTATATTCATAAGGGATATTGAATGCATAAGGGATATAGTTTTCTTTTTTGGTTGTGCCCTTTCCTGGTTTTGGTATCAGGGTGATGTTGGCTTCATAAAATGTGTTGGGGAGGAATCCTTCCTTCTCAATGTTGTGGAATAATTTCTGCAGGATAGGCACTAGTTCTTCTTTGTAGGTCTGGTAAAATTCGAGTGTGAAACCATCTGGTCCACGACTTTTCTTTTTAGGAAGGTTTTTTATTCTTGCTTCAATTTCAGTCCTTGATAATGTTCTATTCAGGAATTCTATTTCTTTCTGATTGAGCTTAGGGAGGCTGTGTGTTTCTAAGAATTTGTCCATTTCCTCCGTATTTTCAAGTTTATGTGCATAGAAGTTGTTACAGTATTCATAGATGATATTTTGTATTTCCAAGGTATCAGTTGTAATTTCTCTTTTCATTTCTGATGGAGCTTATTAGAGTCCTTTCTTTTCTGTGTCTCATTAATCTAGTAAGAGGCATGTCAATTTTGTTTATTTTTTCAAAGAACCAACTTTTTGTTTTATTAATATTTCATGTAGTTTTTTGTTATGGATTTCATTTAGTTCTGCTCTGAGTTTTGTTATTTCTTTTCTTCTGCTGGGTTTAGGGTTGGTTTGTTCATCCTTTTCCAGTTCTTTGAGACAATTCATTAGATTGTTGATTTGTGATCTTTCTGCCTTTTGGATGTAGGCATTTATGGATATAAATTTTCCTCTCAGGATGGCTTTATCTGTGTCCCACATATTTTGATAACTTGTGTCTCCTTTATTATTTAGTTCAAAGAATCTTTTGATTCCCATCCTAATTTCCTTCTTAATGTAATAATCATTCAGCAGAAGGTTGTTTAGTTTCCATGACTGTGTAGAGATGAAAGTTTCTGTTGGAGTTTATTTCTAATTTTATTCCACTGTGGTCTGAGAAGATGCAGAGTATAATTTCTATTTTTTTTTAAAATTTGTTGAGACATGCTTTGTGGCCTAGGATATGGTCAATCTTAGAGAATGTCCCATGAGCTGATGAGAAAAATTTATATTCAGTGATTTTTGAGTAGAATGTTCTCTAAATGTCAGTCAGACCCATTTGTTCTAGAGTTCTATTTAAGTCCATTTTTCTTTGTCTATTTTCTGTTTGGAGGATCTGTCCTGTTCTGTCAGAGAGGTGTTGAAGTCCCCAGCTATTAAAGTGTTGCTTTTTATCATTTTGTTTAGATCTAGTAGGAATTGCTCTATGAATCTGGGTGCACCTGAGTTAGGTGCATAAATATTTAGAATTGTTGTTATGTCTTCTTCTCACCATCATATATGACCATCTTTGTCTTTCATTACTTTTGTTGATTTGAAGACTAAGTTATCTGAAATCAGAACTGCTATGCCAGCTTTCTTTTGGCTTCTGTTTGCATGAAATATTGTTTTCCATCCCTTCACCTTCAGTCTGAATGTATATTTATGGGTTAGATGTGTTTCCTGAAGACAGAAGATACTTGGCTTATGTATATTTATCCATTTGGCCAGGCTATGTCTCTGTGGTGGGAAGTTCAAGCCATTCACATTTGTTGAGAGAAATGGTAAGTGGGACAGATTTTGGTTCATCCTGTTGAGTTGAACTTTGTTGCTTTGTTCTCTTTCTTGAGTCATTGTGGTATCTGGCCTTTGACCTTTAGTTTTTGGATGCTCTTACATTGGTGAGTGTTTATTGTGCTGATCTGTGTGTAACACTGTTCCGAGTACTTCTAGAGGGCATATCTTGTCTTGATGAATTCCCTCAGTCTTTGCTTGTCTGAGAAGGCCTTTATTTCTCCTTCATATAAGAAATTTAGTTTTGCAAGGTACAAGAGTCTAAGCTGGGCATTATTCTGTTTGAGAAGAGTGAGAATAGGTCCCAGTCTCTTCTGGCTTGTAAGGTCTCAGTTGAGAAGTCCGCAGTTAGTCTGATGGGTTTTCCTTTGTAGGTTATGTGCTTCTTTCACCTTACAGCTCCTGGGAGGGCCTCTTTTGTGGTTATTTTGGCCAGTCTGATGACTATGTGAGGTGGTGTCTTCCTGTTTGCAATGAATTTCCCAGGAGTCCTTTGAGTTTTTTGTACCTGGATATCTAGATTTTTAGCAAGGCCTGGGAAATTTTCCTTCATTATATACTCAAATAGTTTATCCAACCCTTATGTATTTTCTTCTTCACCCTCAGGGATGCCTATTATTCTCATTTAGGCCTCTTCATATAATCCCATGTTGCTTATAGACTTTGCTCTTTTCTCTTATTTTGCTGCTGTATCTCTGCAACTGACTTATTTAATTGAAAGGTATTATCTTCAATCCCTGAGATTCTTTCTTCTGTTTGATCTACCCTATTCTTGAGGCTTTGCACTGTATTTTGTAATTCCTTGAATAAATTCTTCATTTCCAGAAATTTTCTTTGATTTTTCCTTAATATTTTAATTTCTTTAATATTTCAATTTTTCTTCTAAGTCCTGGATTTTTTTGTGGTTTCTTTGTGTTGGGTATCCATTTTCTCTCGCATATCATTGAGTTTTCTTACAACCCATGTTTGAAATTCTTTCTCTGTCATTTTAGTGCTCTGAATTTGGTTGATATCCATTACTAGAGAACTGGTGCTCCCCTTTGGGGATAGTCTTTTAGTTTGATTCTTCATACTTCCAGAGTTCTTTTGCTTATTCCTTCCCTTCTGGAGCAGCTGTTGCTTCTTACCTTTAGATTTTTGTTTAGATAATGACATGCCGAGTTTAGTCTCTGAGTCAGTAGGTGGTGTTTGTGGGTGAGATTTGACCACACCCTGTGTGATGGTCAGTAAATGCAGTGAAAGGACATGCAAACTGATCTCCCTGTCAGTAGGTGGTGCTTGCTGGGAGGAGCAAGTTGCAGTGTTGTTTTTGAGTCCTGTAACCAGCTCTTGTTCCTCTGCAGGGGCACTGTGGTGCCTCAAGTGATGGGAGGGGCCCTGGGACTTCCAGGTGTGTCCTTATTGGGGGGGTAGGTTGCGTAAGCCTGGGCAGGGTTGGGTTGGGTAAGCCTGCCCTCAAGCTCCACAAATGCTGTTAGCAGGGGTCACAGGTCTGTTCTCTGCTTCTGGGAAAAGCCGCCAGGGAGGGGCTGAAATGGCCCCACTCAGCCAAAAAGTCTGCATGTGGGGGTGGGGCTGTCTGAGACCTGCAGTCTGGAGCAGGCCTTGCTCCTTTCCACGTCCCCCTATTCTGAGGTTTTTCCCAGGCCTCTGCCAGCAGGCAGGACCTCAAGCCAGTGGAGCTCCCCTAACTGTGATGCAAGCTGGGAGGTTCCCTGCCCAGGATCACAGCATGAGCTGGGAGCATGGCTCTCCTGTGGGAGAAGCGTTGTCCTTTAAGCACACTGCAGCCAGGACCCACTCTGATCTGCCCCTGAAGGCACACACACCTCAGTAGACTAGTTCACAAATATCGCTTCTGAGCCCCCAGGCAATGTGATGGAGACCTAGATGTACGGGATCTGGCCTGCAGGCCTATCCCCTGCCTGGAGATCAATCCCTGACCCTGCCAGGGAGACGAGTGCTGGTCTCAAGTCACCCCCAGGTTGCCCAAACTGGATCAATGTCTTTCCGCCTCAGGATTTGCCCCGCTCTGCTGGAGTCACCAGGCAAGCAGCCTGGGAGGGCTGCTGGGTAGGGAGCTCACAGTTCGAGTACCCCTCAGGAAAGGTCCCACTCCCTGCAGATGCCTCTGGGTGGTGGCTAAATTGTCTCTCTCGGCAGCCATGGTAGGGCAGGGGAAGGGGAGAATGAAGCAATATGGAGAATGAAGCGATATGGTGCCTGCCTATGGGCTTGGGTCTGTGGCCAGGAGGTACCCTCAGGGAGCCAGGAGCCCAGTGCTGTCCACGAGATGCTCACTGCTCACTGGTGGCAGCATCTCTGGGCTGGTGTTGGCAGGTCTCCCCAGCAGCTCAGGAGCCCACCAGCAGTCCAAGAGGCGAAGGAGGGGAAATTTAACCGCTCCACCTACTCTCGTCGCTGATCTCCAAGCCTCTTGGTGTTTAGACCCTGCCGATACCTTTCTCCTTCTGATTCTGCTCCGCAACTTCTTTCCAAGGAGTCTCCTGTAGTTTCAGGCACCCTTCCTTCCAACCCTCATCCGATCTGTTTGTCTCCCTGTTTGTTTTCCCTTTCATCTAAAATCTATCTTTCTGGCAGAGACACTCTGGCTGGCAGTTTTTCTCATC
The DNA here is from genome assembly GCA_963575035.1 of Avahi laniger. Lineage (NCBI taxonomy): Eukaryota > Metazoa > Chordata > Mammalia > Primates > Indriidae > Avahi > Avahi laniger. Next base: position 4,305 of record CAUYSK010112460.1, read on the forward strand.
CGCCATCTTCCCCCAATTAATTTCTTAAGATGGATTCCCAGAAGCAGGATTCTGGAATTGAGTGCGTGAGCCATGTTAGGACTCATTACCCATACTGAGTGGCATATGTATAAGAATACCCATCTCACCACATGCTCACCAGCGCTAAGTATTTTTAATCTTTCGATAATATATTATAATACTTCTTTGTGAGTTACCTCAAATCCTAATGAGGAATAATTGGCTTTTGATAATCTGGTTTTGGAAGAAAAACAAGTAGGAGAAATGTTCTATGGACTTTGATGTCAGCCAGGATTAGATATTTGTTTTCAAAAACTACAATGTTATTATGTTTAACTGCAGTTTGTGACACTAACTTGTGGCTAGTAAAATAAATAAAGGAAAGATTTTAACAGGCCAGCTTTATAGAACAGAGAAGAAAAAGGGGTGGCAAATACCAATATTTATTAAGTAGGTTCAAGGAACCTGCTTTTAACGTGCAATACCATATTTGTTCTTTAATCCCATGAAATAATGTTATTCCTTGTTCTATAGACAGGAAAACTGAGACTGAGGCTGAGAGAGAATTCATAATTGACCCAGATCACTCAAGTAGTAGCTGTGCAGCCAGGAGACAAACCCAGGTCTGTTCCAGAGCAAACACCACTACCCTGGGCGGCAGTGCAACTAATGGGTGGAAATAAAGGTGAAGTAGTCTGAAGGTCAGCTCTCTTGCACAGGAAAAAACAGCCCCATAAAATCTGCGTATGTTACCACATTCTTCAGAACTTTCCCCCATAGAACAGGAGGGAAAACTTCATTTAGAAGTCACCTAAATTATCATCTGCTGAAAACATCAATGATTCACAAATAACTGTGTACATTTGTATGTACTGACTTTCTAAAAACATACACAAAAATTAAATGCAAAAAAAAAAATTCCACCAAATGAAAAATATGGGTTAAAGGGGAATTTTATTCACAGAGAGCTGAAACAAAAGAAATCCCATACTTTAGGGTTTATGAAATCCCTGGTTACTCTACAACATGGACATGATTATTTACAATATTCCAAAACATATAAAATACTGGCTCATAGAAAATAAAAATAATTCTCTGAAATAATTTGGTACTGAAAATCTGGTACTGCACTCATGTAATTTAAAGTTGTATTCAGAAGATGGAAAACATTGATTCTAATGTTAGGAAGAGAGACTTGTTGGTAATGATTTAGGAAGGAACCGAGTAGGGACCCAAGAAAAAAGTGGACCAGGAGATTGCTGACACTGGCTTTAATGCTTTTTACCAACTATTTTGAAAAATTGGTTAAGAAAAAAGGTGATTATCTATCTTTTTCCTCTCTTGATAAAGTGAGCTGTAGTAGGCTATATCCCTGCAAGAATACCCCAGGCAGGGAGCTTAGATACATTCCTGGCTGTAAAGTGTTAGCAGAAAGAGAAGAATTTGATAGTAAGTGCCTTGGATTTCAGGCTGGGTCTTATGCCTTCTTTGGGAATCAAGCCTGTCTGCCTACCTGCCTGCCTTTCTTCTCTCTTTTCTTCAACTGCTCTACTTTGAATTACAAATAGGAATATATCATTTTGGTATAAAGTCCAAAATCTTCCATATAATTTATAAGGCTGTTATGACCTTCAGCTGATCTTCCCAGCCTAATCAGCCAACATTCCTTTCATTTTTGGTCATCTAGTCATATCAGCCATTTTTCAGGCTCTCAAAGATGCCATCTACTACAGGGCCTTTGCACATGCTGTTTCTTATGCCTAGAATACTCTCCCCAGCCCCGTTCCTCTCAGACCTGCTCTTATCAAGGTAACTCCTATTTATTTATGAAGCCTCAGTTTCATCCCCAGCTCAATTTCCATTTCTTTGGGGAAAACTTCCCTGTTTCCCCAAGTTGGATCAAGCTTCCTATTATAAACTCTCAGAGCACCATGAGTACTTCATGTTAGTTACCATTGGTGCTTTTGTATTTATTTGTGTGATGATTTGATTGTTTTTCCAACCATCTGGTTAATCCCAGGATTAATCCTATGTGTGTAACACAGAGCTTGGTGACCATAATATTTGGTGAGTAAAAGGAATGGATAAATAACTAATTGTCCATTTTATACCCAGGAAAACTTTTGTTCAAAATTGACAGTCAAATGAAAATATTTTCAATAAAACAAAAACTGAAACAATTCTCACCAACTCACTAAAGTAACTCCTAAAGGCTGCACTTCAGATACTAAGGAAAATGAGTTCAGATCACAGAAGGTCTGAGAGACAAGATGTTGGCAAATAAGTTAGAAAGTGTAAACATACATTGACCATATAAAATAATAACTACAAAGTCTATTTTAGGAGATTAAAAAGCTAACATACTGGTCAAAAAAGAGCACATGCATTAGAAAAAGGATAACAAAATGATCTAAGAATCTCCCATTGAGAATAGGATCAAAATACAGATTAATATTAGACTTTATTAAGTATGTTTAGGGTAGCCATATTACAATAAAGATGTAGGAAACATACTTTCCAAAACAAAAAGGGGGAACATGAAATAAGAAAAAGAAAACAAAAATTGATGCAAAAGGACAAAAAAGGGAAAATAAACAAAAGAAATAAAAAACAAGACAAATAGAAAGCTCAAAATGTGAATAACAATGATCATAATCAATATAATGAACCTAACTCTTCAGTTAAAAGACAAAGATTGTCAGATTGAAACTCTGGGTGTTTAAAAGAAATGCTCAAAACCTACAGACACAGAGAAATTGAATAAAAAGATTGAAAAAGATGAATACCAACCAAAAGAAGACAGCAGTAGCCATATTAATGCCAAACCCAATGGATTTTGAGGTGTAAAACATTATTAGGCATGAAGAGGGATACTAGTAAATATATAATAATGAAAGTTTTCATTCAGCAAAAAAATATCAAGTGAACAAATGAGTGAATTGCAACCAATTCATTTGCATCTTCAAGTCCTTGGGAAACACATGCATAGAAAGGGAAAAGTTCTGTCATTTCGTTGAGGATGCGTCACCATGCTAGGAGCATGTGACAATCCTTGACCTCCTTCCTCAAGCAGAAAGACCTCCACTCAACATGGCTTCATTTCCCTCAGCTGCTAGGCAGGCAGTCTGACTTCTGCTACTATTTGGCACAGTTCCTTAAGCACCATCACTTAATTCCCTGTTTACCCAAATGTCAATGGTCCCTTGCTCTTCCAGTCCCAGGTCAGAAACCTAAAGTAATCCAAACGCTCTGTGCCAAATAACCACCTTTTGATTCTCCCTCATCCCCGAGTTTCACCGTGTGAAATGATGAGTCCAATTTAGATTCTTTAGACTCATAGATTCTTTCTTCATTATTTATTCATTCTTTTATTCAGCCAATACTTTTACACACTCACTAGATGCTGAGCACTGCCCTAGGTACATAGGAAAAATTCCCTGAGAGTCCCCAGCCTGATTCCCAGGCGCTAGCCTAGAAGACCACTCCTATTACATCCTGGGGGTTGAAGTGTGTGATACCAAATTGCCAAACTGCTGAGCAATCCTGGACCCTTGGAAGCGAAAACTTCTCCCAGCTTCAGGCATGAAGGTAGCCCTTAATTAACAGATATCCGTTCCTAGGTTTCCAGGAGGGTAATTACAAATATGTCAATCATTATTTCATTTATACATTTTTATATTTTTAAAAACCTTTAATTATTGCAAAAAGAATTCATGTTTATCATAAAAACCAGTAGCACAAAAGATTAATAAAATCAAAAACTAATTCTGCCACTTAGAGATAATTACTGAGAACACGTTGGTGCACTGCTTTTTTTTTCATACACACACAGGAATGATTTTACCTGTTCATTTCCATTATGAAATAGGACATTCAGTCCGAATTCAAAAAGATGAAGCAGCACTCTATTTTTCAACCTTTGCTGTCCACGGGATTAACTATGTTTTCATTAAAATGTTACAAAATCAACAGCACACTAACTACTTCCAAATGATTTCTCCTGAAAGAAAAGAAACTCTAACTATTGTCTATTATCACATAACAAATCACCAAGTCGCCCCTACACATCACAAAATAAAGCACTGAAAATGGCATTACCCCCAAAGGAGACATATTTGCATGTCTGAATACCCGTTAAAATTCTCCTCTCTCTCTAGTGATAAGACCACTTAACATGAGGTCTACCCTCTTAACAAAATTTTAAGTGCACAATAGAGTGTTGTTAACTATAGGCACAATGTACAGCTGATCCCTAGAACTTATGCATTTTGCATGACTGCAACTTTAACAACTCCCAGGTTATGCCTCTCCCCAACCCCTGGTAACTACCATTCTATTCTCTGTTTCTATGAGTTTGACTATTCTAGATACCTTAGGTAAGTATCGTCACGCACTATCTGACCTTCTGTGACCGGCATATTTCACTTGGCATAATGTCCTCCAGCTTCATTCACGTTATCTCACGTGGAAGCATTTTCTTCTTTTTAAAAGTTAAATAATATTCCATTGTATGTACATACCACTTTTTCTTCATCCATTCATCCCTCGATGGACGTTTATGTTGCTTCCACGTCTTGGCTGTTGTGACTAATACTGCAATAAACATGGGAGTGCAGACATCTCTTTGACAGCCTGATTCCAGGTCTTGTGGGTATGTGGATGTATGCCCAGTGGTAGGATTGCTGGGGCACATGGTAATTCTAGGAATTAACCCCACGAGTCAGTCTTGAGCCCCAAGACCCCACTCCCCTCTCCACCCCCAAACTGTGCTGATTGGACAATGGGCAGACAGCTGGGCCAGTCAGATCCTCTCATTCGGAGACTCCAAGGATATCCAAGCTGAGAGCCAGGGACTTGAGCACAGGTTTTTTTTTTTATTTTTTATTTTTGAGACAGAGTCTCTCAGTCTGTTGCCCTGGCTAGAGTGAGTGCCGTGGTGTCAGCCTGGCTCACAGCAACCTCAACCTCAAACTCTTGGGCTTGAGGGATTCTCCTGCCTCAGCCTCCTGAGTAGCTGGGACTGCAGGCATGCACCACTATGCCCGGGTGATTTTATCTATATATTTTTAGTTGTCCAGATAATTTCTTTCTATTTTTATTTTTTAGTGGAGATGGGGTGGGGGGAGGGTCTCGCTCTTGCTCAGGCTGGTCTCGAACTCCTGAGCTCAAACTATCCGTTCACCTCGGCCTCCCAGGGTGCTAGGATTACAGGCGTGAGCCACCGCGCCTGGCCGCCAGCAAAGGTTTTTAAATGGCCACTTCAGTCTCACCTGAGGAGCCTGGAAAAAGGATTCCCAGAACACACTCCAAACACATGTATGAATCCAAATATCCAAGGGAGGGCCTTCGAGTCTGTATTTTACCCATATCCTAGTCTGAAGTTCTATCAAATTTGGAAACTACAGCAAGTGGGAATTCATGAATTCCTGACCTGAGGTGCTCAGAGCCACCCCATTTCCTCCCTTGGGTTCCAGGAGACATGTCACCATTCCTCCAGCTAGGTGTCTTGTTTACTGGAGCTGGAGTTGGATTCTGTAACTGCAGTATAAACAACAACAACAACAAAAACCTTACCTAATACGGTCCAGAAGCGTTGACACTCTGAGCACCTGCAGCGGGACAGCCCTCGGTTTAGCAATCCTTGCTCTTCTCATGGTTCATCTGCCTCTTTGTGAAGTATTATCCCTCGTTTGGGCGTTTCACGTACAACAAGAGGGGTCCACAAGAACAAGACAATTGATCTGAGAGTTTCAATTTCTAAATTCCAGGGGAAACTGCTCTCTACATGCTGTATTTCTGACCTCGTTCAACCCACTATTGACTACAGGTGCTCGTACTAGTTAAAGACGGTGAAAGTCCAATTTCTCTTTCAGATTTGTATTGGGCCTCTAGTGGAAGCGAGCATGGTTCTAGGCTGGTGCGGTCCAGTAGAACTTTCCACAATGAGGGAAAATCTTACAGCTACTCTGTCATTTCAGGTGTGGCTACTTAGCACTTCAAACGCGGCTAGTTAGTTCAACTCGTGAATATTTTAATTAATTTAAATTTAAATAGCCACAGGTGGCTAATGGCTTCTGTATTGGACAGTGCAGTTCTAGATACTTTACCTAATTAATTCTGCAAGGCAAGAAGCACCATCTTAGTTTCATAGATGAGAAAAATGATACCGAGAGAAGGAAAAACGACATACCTGAGGTCACCAAGTGAGAGGATGAGGATTCAAACCCGAACGGAATCCCTGGTACAATAATTGCTTCGCGCACGCGCACACACACACACACACACACACACAAACAACGTGTGCAAAATTTTGATAGGGGATAAAATAAAACTGAATATCCCATCTCTCAGGCATCAGCTCTGTTTTAGTTACAAAGCCAAAACAAAAAGGAAAGCCACAAAGCAGGACACACACTATCAATTCCGCCTAACCATGTAGACCGTCCGGCCAACGGGCTTGGCTTTCTCCTCCAGCCTCCTGGCTCAACACGGGCTTTGTGGTTGAGCATGTTTTATTGCACGCCGAAAACTCCAAGATAGCTCAGCCTCCAAGAACAAAAGTGATTGCAGGGTGAAGAGGGAAGGGAGCCAGGAGGCCGTCCCTCCCATCTCCAAGGGCAGACACCACGGGTCTGACCAGCCGCATTCAGGCCTTTAAAATGCCGCACCGTGCGGAGAGGGCCCTACTGCGCTGGGAAGCATCCCCAGCCGCCCCTGCTGCTCCTGCGCCCGGGGAAAACTCTGTTTCTACCAGTTACGGTCAGCCATTTAAATCACATTACACTGTAAGTGGATATACAAATTGTCAGCCCTAATGAAATTTAGGAGGAAGCAGTGGGAGAGGTGAAAACACTTAGAACTGGTTTTTTGGTTTCTGAGACTCGAATTCAAGTGGTTTAAACTGCTAGTTGAAAACGTGCTTGGAGTGTGGTTTTTCTGCCAGCACGTGGAGGCCGCCCTGGGAATTCACAGTTGAGTCTTCATCCCTGGTTCCCCCGGAACTGCAGCACGTACAGACCTCGATGCAGACATTGAGCTCTTCGAGGAAGGAGAAGGTCTTACTCGTTTCTGCACCCAGCAAAAGACCTGGCACACAGAGGCACTAGGGAAATGAGGAATGAAAGGATAAACCCAGACAGCCCCCGTGCACAGCCTGAATCATGAAAGTCAGAAGAGGCCCTGGGAAAGGAAATCCACCTCGATGCCAGAAATCCCTCCACTACAGACTGCTGAAGGGGTTAGGAGGAGGCAGGGGTGAGAACTGCCCTCTTTCCATCTATTCTCTCAGCAAACACAGGCTCACGAGACAATGAGCTGAGTAGTGTATTAGACTAACTAATGAATAATCTGCCACTAAATAATTTATCAAGCTTTTCTCTCCAGGGCAGAAGAGGTCCCAGAAGAAGTGAGGGCTTGTGGATTAAGATAATAATATAATAGCTACCATTTATGGAGTGGTTACATGTGCCTGTCACTGCACAAACCCCTTCCTGTGTAATCCTCGCAAAACCCCTGCACAGTGGAGAGGGTTTGCCCCTTTTACAGATGAGGAAATGAAATCTCAGAAAGGTCAAGAAATTTGCTCAAGATTGTGCAGGTGTTTCTGATTCCAAAGCTCATAGTTTTCCTGTTCTCCCACCCCATGCTGGATAGGGCACCTGGTTGGGATGCGGTGGGTATGTGAGTGTGTGTAGGAGGCGGCCATGCCAGAGAGACGCTTTTGCTACATCATTTGCTGTTGCTGGGCCAAAGCAGTGTAGGCCAGATTTCGTTTGCATTCATTTTATTCCCACATGTCAGGGTTTGAGGTCCTATTCTCCACCGTGACATAGCATCAACTTCCTGGGGCATGATACTCCTGAATAAGAAATCAAACTCACTCACGTGACCTCATTCAAACCATTGTGCTCATGTCCAGGAATGAGGCCCAGAGAGGAGAAAGGGTTTGCCCAAAGTCACACAGCAAAGTGGTGGCCAGTGGGACCAGAAGCCCAACAGTGAAAGTCCTTTGAGACAGTTATGAAGTCTGAGTCCAGGATTTTCTCAGCCTTGGCTCCTGTACAGGGGTAACCTCTTTGGCTGCCACACCCCGGGACCCTCCAATGACACAAGAACAAGAACACAGAGGAGGAACTCCTCTGAGGTAGCCTCAGCTGGAAAAATAGGCCAAGTGACTCTGGGTCAGGAATTAAATGTTAGGTTTCTAGCATTTCTACTCTAGCTTTCCATTTTTCTCTTCCCATCACTCCTGAGGCACTATCACCTAGTGGTGATATATAGCAAGGGCTGTCTAATCAGAGACCTAATCAGAGACCTTCTTACTAGCTCTGTAGTTTGAGGAAAGATGTTTAAATTAATGAGGCTTCTATTTCCTCATCTGTAAAATGGGGAGACTAACAGTCCCTTTCTTCACATGCCACAAGATCAAACAAAATAATGTGACTAAAAATACTCAACGACAAGTCCAATAGATGTAAGTGCTTAGTAAATGGGAGCAGTTACTAATAAACCAGTGTTGCAGCTGAACAGGTCTAATTATTTCCATTTTATAGATGAGAAAACTGAGGCCCAAGGAAGCTTAATGGCTTGCCCAAGGAAGTGCAGCTTGCTACCCACAGGAGCAATGTGGGGTCCAATGACAGGTGTGCCTAAGATTCAGGAGCCCAAGCTGCAGCGCTGGCCTTCACCTTCTCGGCAAGGTCATTTCCCTTGTAGCCTCAGAATCTTTCTCTGTAAAGAACAGGGAAGTCCCCACCCTGCATATGTCGTAGGTCTCTCCTGAGACATGGGAAAGCATTCTGTAGCGTTTCCCATGGAGGGGGGAGGAATTGGCATGTCTGAGCTGAGGCTGAGCCCATTCTCTGCCTCCCCACCCTCTGCTTCTCCAGCCTGAACCTCATCAAGAACCTTCAGAAACCCCCTCCCGGTGCCTTGAAGGGAGTGCCCTGCAATTTGCTGAATCAGGGAGCCTCATGAGTCATGGAAAGCCAGTGATGGAAATGTGGCCGGTTCCACCTCGATGCCTGTAATGGCCACCATCATCGTCCCTACTACTACTTGAGTGACTACTCTGTGTCAGGCCCGTTACTTACATGATGAGCAATCCTCACCCTCACCTTATAACATTATAATAGCCTCGTGTTACAGATGAGAATACTGAAGGTCAGAGAGGTTAAGTAACCGGTCAAAGGACACACAGCTAATAAAAGCAAAGCTTGGAGTCAGGTTTTCTTGACTGCAAATTCTTTGTTCTGCACCATGCTTCTGGTGGGTTTCTGGGGGTGGGAAAAGCATATCCTAAAGTAGGTGTTATTGTACTGGAGAGGAGAGATAGAGCACCACTTACACACTGTGGAATCTTGGCCCAGCTGGGGAGAATGTTTGCAAAGATGGCTGCAGCAATGTCTCCCCTCCTGTATGGATGTCTCTTTGCAATGTGACTTTGTCACTCCTCCCATTGAGAGGTGGAATCTATTTCTCCACCTCTTTGAATCTGGGCTGTCCTTGGGTTTGCTTTAACCAATAGAATGCAGTGGAAGTGACAGAGTGCAACTTCCAGGTCTGGGCCTCACAAAGCCTTGGAGTTTCCGTTCTCACCCCCGTGGAATGTCATACCACAGTGTGAAAGAGCCCTGGCTAGTCTCCCTAAAGATGACAGACCCTATCAAGAGAAAGGCCCACCTGACAACCAGAATCAACTATTGACTTGTGAGTTAGCCCCTAGCCAACCTGCCAGGCCCCAAGTAATAGCAGCGAAAGAAAGCCCCTCCCCACTGACCCAGCCCAAGTTGCTGACCCACAGAGTCATAAGCAAACACAATGGTTATTGTTTTAAGCCACTATGTTTTTGTATGGCTGTGGTATGTTCTTTGACAATAGATAATGGATAAAGTGAGTGATTTAATTTCTCCCAGCCTCAGTTTCCTCATCTGTAAAATGGGGATAATGTTCATTCCATATTTGATAAACTCTGATTATAAAAAATAAATGAGATGAAGCTTGCAAATTGCAGAGCACTGAGTCCAGCACTGAGGGTCACCACTGGTGCTGGTGCGAGCAGCTCTGGTTAGGGCCCCTGAGGCAAGGCACAGGAGGTGAGCCCTTTGGTGGGGAGCAGGAACATGTATGCAGAGGCAGCCATGGGACAAGAGTACGAGGCAGAACTTACAGCACGGCCAGGCACGGTGGCTCACACCTACAGTCCCATCAGTTCAGAAGGCTGAGGCAGGAGGATTGCTTGAGCCCAGGAGTTCAAAGTTACGGTGTGCTGTGATTGTGCCGCTCACTCCGGCCTCGGTGGCAGTGTGAGACTCTGTCTCTATTAAAAGAAGAAGAAGAACTTAGAGCAAGCCACACTGATGGAGCAGTGGTGGGCCACCCTGAGTTTGGCTGGAAGCCCAGGATGGGGGAGGTTTGAGCCAAGCCAATGCGACACCAAAATGTCATGAAGACCTCGAGGTTCCATGGCCAAAATGAGGGTCCAGGAAATAAGGAATTGTGAAGGCAAAAGTACCTCCAGAGGATCTTTAAAGGTCAGCCCTGAATGTGCCCCAGCCCTGCTGAACACCCTTCACCCTCAGGAGGACGTCTAGGCTCCTCCCCCAGGCCCTGCCTGCCTGCCCTCTGCCCAGCCTCACATTCTCACCACTCCCTCCCCATCACACCCCCACGTGCCTCCAGACAGCCAGTTCCCGTGACGGACCCATCCTCACCCACCCCCAGGCGCTTGCATGTGCTGTGCCCCCTTTCTTGAATGCTCCCACCCACCCTTCCCCCACTTAACCTGGATGACACCTGCCTATCTTTAAAAGCTCAGCTAAAGTGTCCTTTCCCTGGGGAGTACCCTTGATTCCCCACGTCTGTGTTGGTCTCTCCTCCTTGAGCACCCGTGGTACCCTGTCCTTCCCCGATCCCTGTCACGGTGGCTACTCATTGCCAGAGCATGTGCTCTGGGAGGACAGGGACGGAGTTTGCTTTGCTCACCTCTATAATCCCATCCCTTGAATCAGTGCCCAGGCACAGTAGGTGTTCATTAAATACTCCTTCCTACTGTTTAAATGATAAATAGATAAAAGAGTTGGCTGGCTCATTCGAGAAAAAAATGACAACAAAAGGAAATCGGAGACTCGGAGAGGGTGTCACACAGGAGTTATGTTAGAATCAGGACTAGGGCCTGCCTTGCTGAAATGAGGCCCATTTTCCTATGCAGCCGGAGGTTCGCCGCTGATGCAGGGAGGAGCCCTCTCGATAAGGAGTGTGGACTAGTCAGGACATGTCTGAGTGTCCCAGGGCATAGAGCTCTCCAGGTAAAATGGCATGCTTCTCAGGGGCCTGGGGACTCTGCGGGTGAGTGGGATGGCCTACAGGGGACATTCCCAGTCTGTGAATCTTCTGGCTAGGGGACCCCCGTTGAGTTTGGGGACTTAGTGACGACCTTGGGAAGTACCACGAGAGGCAATGGGTTGGTAGAATTACTAATTTCTGTTCAAACTCCAAAATGTTACTGACTTAACACAACAGAATTTTATAATGGAGTCACACAACAGTCTAAGAGAGAGTTCCTGGCCAGCACTCGGCTTTCCTCCATGTGGTGACTCAAGGACCCAGGTTTCTTCTGTGTTGTGGCCCCATCAACCCCTCAGGCTTCAGAGTTTTCTGCTCACAACTGGTGGAAGGGAAAGATGCAGTGGGGAACTCACAATAGCTTCTCAAAAAACTGGGCTCCAAAATTGATACACAGGACATCCATTCACCTTCCATGGGTGGGAGTCAGTCCTCTAGCCCCAGGCAAGGGGGCCTGCGAATGGAGTCTTTGGTTAGGCAACCATTTTCCCAGGATTAAGGCCACCTTGATAAGGGGACAGCGTGCATTTTTGGTGGACAAAGAGGCTCTTGAGGCCGGGAGTGGTGGCTCACGCCTGTAATCCTAGCACTCTGGGAGGCTGAGATGGGAGGATCCCTCCAGGTCAGGAGTTCGAGACCAGTCTGAACAAGAGCGAGACCCCGTCTCTACTAAAAATAGAAATAAATTATCTGGACAACTAAAAATATATATAGAAAAAATTAGCCGGGCATGGTGGCATATGCCTGTAGTCCCAGCTACCTGGGAGGCTGAGGCAGGAGGACTGCTTGAGCCCAGGAGTTTGAGGTTGCTGTGAGCTAGGCTGACGCCACGGCACTCACTCAGGGCAACAGAGTGAGACTCTGTCTCAAAAAAAGAAAGAAAGAAAGAAAGAAAGAGGCTCTTGAGTCAGACTTAAGCTCTCTGAACTCCCATTTCTTCATCTATAAAATGAGGGTAACAGTATATTACCTCAGAAGATTCTTGGGACTCTGACTGAACCAGGATGAAAGATAAAACCCTTAGCAAGTGCCAGGCACAGAATAAATGCTTGTCGAATATTACATTCCTAAACCACTTAGTTTTTTAATTAGTAGAAATGAGAGTTATCTGAAGGGGGTGGTCAGAGAGCAGTTGTATCTTCTCATTCTTTCATTTGCCGCCTCTGCATTTTGCACCTTTTTCACCTTTCTACCTCTTTTCTGTTTTCTTCTCTCTCCTGCCTTTGGTCTAGTTAAGTCTCAAGACTCTTCCTTCTTGCCTCCCAGAGCACACTCTTCTCCATCCCAGCTACCCATGCTGCAAAGCAGGTTAACCTCAGCTCAGAACCAGCCTCTCCATTAAAGAAACAGACATGTCACCAGGTAGAACTCCCTACCTTTGCAGCCGTAAACCTCAAGCCAGACAGCTCTTAGCCTCGAGAGAGCACATGCCCACAGAACCTTCCAGAGAGGGGGTGCTCCACACCAGAGCTTCCCAACTTGCCCAGAGGATGGTAACAGTAACAGGTATTCAATGAACAGAAGATAAAGACATTCAACAAAACTCAGAGTTAAACAGCAGGGTTCTTTCCTGCAGCCCTTTGATTTTAACATTGCCTGTATACTAATGAACATTGCACCTCCCTCAGTGGAGCAATGATCCATTGTTCCTTGTTTCCCAAATTTGTTTGGCCATAAAACACTTCCTGTTGAGCATCTCCTGAGTCCATGAGTGATGAAATGCTCTTTAGAAATTGCAACTCAATAACGAGTATCAAAGAACGGAGCTCATTTGGCTATGCAGGGGCAGGCTGGAGAGGAAAATTTAGCTGATAATTTAGCTGATCTTTGTTTTTAAAACTAATTCCACCTCTTTTTAAGTTGCTATTATTGTCAGCCTTTGAAGGTGGCCTTTGGCAGGTTATATCACGTAATTTAAATATCAAGCCTCATTGAGCGGTTTGTCCCCATGTTCCAGCTGAGAACACTAAGATCAGAGAGATTCAAGAATCTGCTCAAGGTCACCGTGCAAGTGAGTAGTAGGACCGAAACCTGGGAATGGCTGTGTTTTTCATTCACTCATTAAATATTTGTTGGCTTCTTGTGATAAGCCAGGCAATTCTTTATACCTAGAGACTAATCTTCTTTTCTGTTTTATTTCTTTGTTTTAGCCTCATTGGCTAGCTTATAAATATGTACAGACCTTTTTGGTTTAGAGCAATGGTTTTCACCTGGGGAGACTGTGCCCGTCCAGAGGACATTTAGCAACACCTGCAGACATTTTTGGCTGTATGAGTGGGTGGGTGCTATTGGTATCTAGTGGGCACAGGCCAGGAATGCGGCTGAACATGCTATAGTGCACAGGACAGCCCACACCAGATTACCACTCGCCCAAAATGTCAATAGTGATAATGTTACCACTCTCGGAGTGGAGGTTTTTCCAAGTTCTTGGCGTTCACGTAAGCCAAGCAAGTGACAGATTTTATTGAAAGCAAAGGTACGCTCTCAGGAAAGAGAGCAGGCAGGCTCGAAAGAGAGCAGCTGCACTGGAAGGAAGTGATTTTCGATCTTTTCTAGTTTTATTAACTGAGGGGAGGAATATTCAAGGACAAGAGATTGGCTTTTACTAAGAATTTGGGTAGTGACTCCTAGAATTGGATTCCCTGCCATGTTCATACTTTATACGGTTGTCTCGGAACTGTCATGGTGATTTCAAGAGTGGAGAAATTTTAAAACCATAATGTAAATGATATTGTAATTAGTCAAAGTTCATGTAAGGTGACAGAGATAGCTGACAAGCCGGTTGAAGCCAATTCTCAGCCCCTTTAGTTTAAGATCATTTACTTTAACACCTGCACCCAATCTTCAGGCCCCTGCATCTGGTCTCAGCCCTGTCTCCTTGTCTCCTATTCTAAGAATAAGGTTGAGAAACTCTGACCTGGGAGAACATTTTTAAAAACCATCACAAATGCAAAAGCCTGCAGGGGCCGGTTAGGTGACATAAGTAACTGGTTAATTGGACATGCCCAGCCCTGTCTAACAGGGAGCAGCAGCTGTTTGGATCCAGCGGCTTGTTGTTACGTGGGACCTGTGACAGATGCACCTAGGTGGCCAGCTCTTCCTTTTTCAAACCAAAACTCCAAATTTTAATGTGAAAATACTCATTGTTTAAATGTCAGCAACTAATTTTACTATATTTTCATATGCTATACCAGTCAAACAAGACACATCTGGAAGTGTGATGTATACAGCAGGCCCTAAGTTTACGACCTCCCCAACACACTGAGGGTGACTTCCCAGAATTGAGCCAATAGTATTAGGTGTTAAGAACATAGGTGTTGGAGCCAGACTGCCTGGGTTGAAATCCAAGTATCTCTTTCACCTTGGGAAAGTTGCACAACCTCTCTCTGCCTCTGCTCCCTTTGTCTTTAAAATGAGATGTTAAACAGCACTGACCCCACACTGACTTGGATTAGCCCTCAGACTTACTCTAGCATTCCTTTCCACATAACCTTTGTCTCCTACCTAACATTTATTGAGCTTTCACTATGTAGCAGAGCCTACTCTGGGTACTCCATAAATGTTAGTTCATTTTATCTTCACAACAACCCTGAGAAGTAGGTAGTAATAGTCTCTCTCATTTTAAAGACAAAGGGCTCAGAGGCACAGAGAGGCTGTGCACTTTCCCAAGGTGAAGGTGGCACTGGGGTTTCAACCCGGCAGTCTGGCTCCAACACCTTCGTTCTTAACTGCTAAGCTGGGCTGCCCTGCAGGACTGCGGACCCCAACACCCAAGCTGCAGCAGCCCAGTACGGCCGTGGCCTGTTAGGAACCGGGCCACGCATCACTACCCGAGCTCCGCCTCCCAGCCCACCCCTTGCCCCTTCCCCACCCTGGCTGTGGAAACATTGTCTTCCATGAAACCAGTCCCTGGTGTCAAAAAGATTGGGGACCGCTGCTGTAGAAGATGCCACATCTCCATACTCTGCACAGTGAAACTCACAAGGGACGTCTCTCACTCATCGGTCAACCCAGCAAGTAACAGTTCACCTCTGTCACCTCTGGTCAGCCTGTAACTCCCACTTGGAAATTAAAGCTGTGATTTTCCAACTGGGGGTGATTTTGCTCCCCAGGGCACATTTGGCAATGTCTGGAGACGTTTTTGGTTCTCATAAATGGAAGGATATTATCGGTTTCTAGTGGGTAAAGGCCAGGGATACTGTGAAACATCACATAGGACAAATTCTCACAACAAAGAATTATCTAGCCCAAAATATTATTAGTGCCAAGGTTGAGAAACTCTAAAGACCTCATTGGCAATTGTTGTAAGATTTAAAAAAAAAAAAAGCAACCAGCAGAATATTCCGGGTGATTTGGTCTGTTCTTCATCTTGAACATTGTTTTATTTCTCTCTTAAAATCACTCTTTCTTCCCTTGCCCTGAAATTTCATGGTAATCCCATCTCATTGTGCTAAATGCCTAATCTCTTAGTACAACTCTTACGTGTTAGCAGCAACAGAGCAGATAAGAAATGGAAAAATTAGCAATAGGCAAAAGAAAAATGAGTATTAAAGTACAAAATAAATAGTTGAGATTCAACCATATCATCATCTACATACCTGAAATGTATGTGTTTTTCCGGATGCCTTAACCATAATCCATGCTTGCATCAAACTTTGATGAACACTCTCTCTGCTAAACACACACACGTGACTGCACTGAATTTCATAAAATGATTTTAATAGAAAAGTACAAGATATGAACAAAAATAAATAATCTTTATCTCATTTCTAGCCCAGCAAATTGTACACTGCATATTAAAATGGTCTAAGATGCAATTTTCCTCCATTCTTTTTTTGCTTCCGAAATACTGAGACAGCATTTTAATTCAATCTTCTAGATTCAAACTGATACAATTTTTAAAAAGTCATACCAACCTTTAATTATTCTGTATCCATTTTTTAAAGTTTTCTAACAAGATAATGTTTCACTAAAATATTACCCAATCATCAGATTTAAGTGTAAAGTTTGTGTGAATAGGTAAATTAGAAGATCTCTTTTCTAAGTTTTAATTCCTGTTACTGAATGTTTCCCGAATTAAAAATTCAGTTCATCATCTTACTTTCAAAACATGGCATCTCCTTTTCACCATTCCATAGAGAGAGAAGACTAGAGAATATTTCTTAAAAAAATAAATATTTTAAAAGTATAGTTTACAGTGATGATGCAGTATTTTAGACCTCTGCCTTCGTGCGTGTTTGCATTAAATATATGCTTCAAGTTATAAGTACCTTTTCTATCTATCTCTCTATATACTTATATTGTGGACCACTCAGTCTTTGGGTATTGTTTTTGCTAATGATCTCTTGGAGTTAGCTAGTACTAGTCTCTTATTTGGATACTTATCCTGCTACAGCATCATATTTGATAATTCCAGTGGCTTGAATAATGTTTTATAAAAACAAATTGAAAATTGGTATTTGCAAAATTGCCTGAAAAAAGAATTTGGGTAAGCTACTAGCACATATGCGGTGCCAGTCTTGGGAGGTCAGAAGCTCAAAGAAATGAACAGAAAAACTGGAATAAAACTTAAAACAGTCTGTTTAGTTGAGCCCATAATGACTATTTTGAACATGGCTATGTTTGCCGCTGCCTATATATAAATTTTTTGTTAATTTTCCTGTATTGGGAAGATCTTGAATGCACTCCAGGATGAGAAGAAAAAATATGCTGATGCTGCTAAATTGAGTATATGTTTTTGCAATAAAGAACACTGGTCAATATACAACTGAGGAAAAACTGAAACAGATGTGAGTCCTAGAACCACAAGCTTTTGAATTTGCCCAGAAATGCTATTTTAAACACTCTATATGTTGGTCTACTGTTTTTTTGTGGAATAATGCATTCTTGGCATCCTTAAAAGGTTTCAATATGTTACAAGGTTATCCGGAAAGAAAGAAAGCAAAGGCCTAATGTATCAATCTGTGCAGCACTGTCCAGATTTCCATGCACATTTTTGTAAAGCACAAGAACTTGTATTAATTGCACTTAACACAACGAACCTTTAGTTTCCAATGAGTTTTCATTCTCTGTCAACTGAGGCTTTCTTTTTATAAAAACTGCTTTCAAAGGGCATAAAGACACCACACATGGTCCACAGTAAATTCAAATAGAGAGGTGCAATAGTTGCAGTGGTAAACACAAAGATACATTTTTGGGAACTAAAAATTTGGTCATGGATAAAAGCATGCGCCTTTTCGTTCTTCTCTGGGCTGTTACAACAGCAACATGCTCTAAAACAATTAAGTTACATGCATAATGCTAAAAGAATGTGAGCAATCCTATAACCAGCTTTAAGCCATCTGCTTGATTTCTTCTTTTTGAGGAACATCTATAGGAAAAGAGAATTCTCCTTTTGTTCCGTTACGTATAGAAACCTTTTGAAGCTTCCAAATAGTTTGGTTTTGGTAAAATTCTCCACTCTTCTATTATTTTGACATATAGTCATCCTAAACTATCCCTCACGGTTTCTCCAAAAATCTCCACATGAATTATCTGAAGGACAACTGAAACCACTTACCAATATACAAGTAACATTTTATTTTATATTCTATCTTCCATTTGGCGTAAGCCTTTCGATGTTTGTTTTTTTAAACCAGTGAAATATACAAATCACACGAGACAGAAATATGTACATTAAAAGTACAGAATAAAGGCCACAGAAGATATACATAATATCTGAATGACATGTAGAATATTTTACATTAAATAGTTTCTTTTAAAAGCTAGGATTGTTAAACTCAACTCTCTTCATAAACATGAATCACTAAAAAGGAACAAAATCTGATTCCGCAAATAAAAAAAGTACTTCATGGTTTTTGTATAATAAAAACCAAAAAAGTGACATTTTTAACTAATTAGTGCTTTTTACTTTCTAGATCTTTTGCTTGCAATTCACTGCAACTGAGGGGAAGTGAATATCCTTGTGCAATAAATTAAGAGCCACAGTTGGCTGAGGTGATATGAAGGGCCCCGAGCCTATGAAGGGTACAAGAGATGTGTATCTTTCCAAACTTTTAAAACAATGTAAGTCTGAGATAAGAACATATTTGATGACACATTTTGGAAAAAGGTGTCCCTGTTTAAAAAAAAACTTTTTAAACTAGCTATCTATATGGATTTTCCTTAGGGACGCAAATAAGTACTACCAAATCTAATAGGCACTAGTTTCCACTCTGCAGAATGAACTAGGAAAAGAGAAAAACATTGCTGATGCTTCTGAGTTTTGCATATCTCTTAATGTCCATGTCTATGACGAACAAGTAATGCCCTCTCCACAAAGTGTACAGAGATGGAGATTAGAGAAAAGGGGGTAAGGTGGAAAAGATAAAGAAATCTTCAAACCAACACGCATTTCAGTGAGTCAGAACTTCAAGCTTCCTGGGAAACAAGGTTGCTTCGTCATGCTCAAGGTCTGATCACAGCAAGGCCACAGCCCAAGCTCAAGACTCAAAAAATTCTTGGAAAACTCCAATTGGATTGCAGTGAAGGACGACAATGCTCTAGACAGAGAAATAACCCCAGAGTAAACTGTAAATCTAAATCACTGGCTGCACTGAGATATTATTATATTTATATTTATATATATGTATATATATATATATGTTATGTACAAAAGACTTTGAGATATCAGGCACCATTAAACCACATTTCCCCCCTTATAAATGCAACTGTTCAAGTACACTAGGAACAGTTTGAGGGTACACCTGCAGTATAATAAGAAAAGCTTGAGTGGATAGTCTAAACACAGGATCATAATAGTGAAACGCTGTAACACCTCTGCGAACTCCATTAGCCAAGTAATGTCATTAAAACATATAAAACTACTGCTCCTCAAAATAAAAGTTTGAGAAAAAAAAAAATTCCTAAGTAGCGAATTGTTTTCCAAGCAGAGCTCCTAACGTTTCATTTCCTGTCCTACAACCAGAGGGGACCCAATGGAGCTGCCGTTTGGAAACATGGCCAGCATCACATCACAGCAGCGAGGAATCAGAGAGGGGTCGGGGTCAAGGAGGAAGGTGGATTTCACTGTTTTTCCCCAGATTTTCTGCTGTGGTGCAGTGCCGAACTGCATGCAATTACCTTGTCATCTGGGCTGAGAATCTGTGACTGGAATTCTTGTACTATTTTCATTATTATCATTTATTAACCAAGTATCCGTAAGAAAAATCACATGATATTTTCCTTTATATTCAAGCCATCCCCCCTCCCAAACAAAAAGTCTAGTGTCCAGAATCATCTGGGGATCCTTTTCCAATCTGAAATCCTTATTTCTGTAACAGCTTCAAATCACCATCATCTTAATTACAGGAGTTTTAAATTTTTTAATTTCTGGGGACTTTCCTCCTCGTTCTCCAAGTTTCTACTAGAATAGGACCATCTGCAGATGGAATATTTGTAAACAATGAGACACGAGAGATACCTTTTTTCTTTGAGGATATGAGATTCTTGCCCTTACATTTTATCATTTTGAAAATGTAAAAAGCAGGCTGACAGCCCCTGAGAAAGGTCTTGCTTTTTGTTTTTTGGCTGTTTTTCTCGAGACCTTTTTATCTTGCACCAGAGCATTTACAATTCATTTTGGGCACAAAAACCAAATCATGCATAGATCTGCACCACCCTCTTTCAACTGGATCCTACCCTCCCATGTGACCCCACATTTGAGAGAAAGAAAATGTATTTCTTTACCTTCTGGATGTGTACTACGTCCACACAGCTAAGTTAGATATGTGTTATTTCCCCTCATCCCATACTATCAAAAGGCGGCTTGTATTATCTTTTCAAAGATCCACACAATAAATATTTTTCTTGGTTCCCACCCCCCATTATTGCCAAATAATAATTATAATATTAATAATAAACCACAGAGTTCTTAAATGGTAACAGAAAAATTGGTTCCGGTTGCAACTGGGGGAGTAACATAAAACATATTAAAAAAAAAAAAAAAAGGAAAACCAGAATCACTGTACTTTCTATAAATAAGTGGGTCCTGGGAGCGGGGTTGGGTGCCAGAGGGGCGCCCACTATTTGCACACGAACTGGTCCACGATCTCCGTGCACTTCTTGCACTTGACGTAGCAGCACCAGTGGAACTTGCAGTGGCAGCGCTCCGTCTGCACGGTCTTGAACTGGTCGTAGCCGCGGCCGCAGCACATGAGCTCGCAGCCGTCCATGCCCTCTGACGTCTTGTTGCACAGGCGGCCCTGCGTGCCCAGCGAGCCCGTGCTCTCGTTGCGCACGCAGTAGTCGGGGCTGGGGTCGATGTAGACCAGGTCCTGCGTGGTGGGCGAGTTGAAGCGGCTGTTGACCTGCACCAACTTGCCCCGGCTGTTGAGCCGCATGGCCGCAGCACTGTCGTACTTTTCCTTCAGGGCGTCGCCCACCTTGCGGAAGTCCGCCAGCTGCAGCCAGCACGTCTTGAGGCTACATGAGCCAGACACCCCGTGGCACTTACAGGCCACATCAGCCAGGTTGTACACCGTCTGTGGGGAGACAGGAACAGTCAGCGTACAGATTCGTGGAGGAGGCGAGATGCAAGCACGGGCTACCTTAGCAAAGCTCTCCACGACCTTCGCGATGGAGCTATGTTCACCGGCTGAATTAAGGGCTGTGCTATTTCCCCTTCATTCTCCACTACCAGAAGTCTTAAGTTGTCTTCTTTAAAAACTCTTCCAAATAAATACATTTGGAGCCCCCTCATATTACGTCATCGTCAACAACCAGCACACAGTTTTGAATGGGAACAGGAAAAAAGTCGTCCCACTGCTGCTTTTTTACAGGCACATTCGCAGCAACACGTGAACACTCAACCCACAAGGTTGTTCACAAGGCATTATCTGAATTACCTTCGCAACCAGCTATGAGGGAAGTGCTATCATCATCCCCATTTCATGGAGAAGGAAAGTGAGGCCCAGAGAGATGAGCAACCCAACCACTGGGAAGTAGGGGTGCCAGGATTTGAACCCAAGCAGTCAGACTCCACACCCATGCTCAGAGACTTGCCCATCGCCACACAGCTGGTAAGTGTAGCACTGGGAGGGAATCTAGCCCCAGAGGGATGGGATTCAAATCTTAATCCACTACTATCAATACTATTATTGCTATGCACCAGGAACTATCACAAGAGCCCTTACATTCTTGGTCTAGGCCTCTAGGCCAAGTGCACCCAGCCTGGAGCCAGGCAACATGGATTCTGTTTCTGACTTTGCCCTTGAATTCAGACAACTGGCTGTACCTTTCAGAGCCTCTGTGTTCTATCTGTGAAGTGGACTATGATGGAACCGACCTCCCAGCACTCGTATAAAGATAAAATTAGGGGAGACATGGAAAGCACTTGGCACCCGGCACACACTTAGTAAATCTGGTCTTTCTCCAGGGTGATGAGGGCTTGGTGTCTGGTCCCTTGCCCAGTCACCTCCCAGTAGCAATGCCCATGGGTCTGGCCCCAGAGCACTGTGCCCAGCAGTCTGGGAGGTGGTGGTTACCTATTTATAGTCCTTCCTTCCCACAGTTCCTTATGCCAGTGACCTTCCAGAGTCCACATGCTGGAGAGCGCCTGTCAGAAACCTGGAGGCACTTCTACCCAGAACAGCTACCTTCCTCCTTCAGGGATCCATAAGGGACTTTCTTTTACAAGGGGACAAAGTATACTCTCTTGGCATGAAAAGTTTCAGGCACTCAGCTAGTCTGAGGAAGGGTTTTGCAAATGTATTTAACCTTTGCTCCCCTTTGAGAAAAATTAAAAAGCTAATACCCGGAGGAAATTCTAACAAAATTTCCCAATGCAGTGCCCAACTTTCCACCCTTAATTCCCACCATCCTAGACACTAACTTTCTTCTATGTAACCTTACCCACTAGGATCTAAACTCAGCTCACTGCTCCAATGATAAAATTTACCCCCAAAAATCTATTTAAAAAATGCAGATTTTAAATGAAATTGTAACATTAAAGGTGCTTTTCAAACTCCCCAAAATCTCCTCTTGCCACTTGGAAGTCCCTTGAGCCTGTCTCCTTGGTAGCCAAGCCCCTGATGATTTCTCAACATAAGAGAAATCTAAGAAAGTCCCAAAGATGAGGACAGTCCCAGATATGAGCACATCCCTGGATAGGACCCAGAAGAGTCAGCCACCTCTCTCTGTCCTGCAGGTATTTCTGGTCTGAGGCGCTGGACACAACATATGCACAGAGCCAAGTGATGTGTCCCTGATGAGAGTGGGGGCAAGGTCTCACCTTCCAGAGAGAATGTGGCTGAACCCCCATTACGTGGCTCTGGGTCTGTCACAGTCAGGAGAGAGAGTAAACCCTTCCTGCAGGCACCAGGATAGTGGAAGGCCTGAGAAAGGGAAGGTCACACTCCCTTGGGAGCAATTATCTGACCCCTCAGGGTAGCACAGGCAAAATTCTACAGAGTTTAGTCCTTCCCAGACACCCCCAAATGTTTAACATCAAATCTGAGAAGAAGATAAGTTAGTTGGCATTATCTACACAATCTTTGACTTCTCTAGATCCTCTGCTCATAATGTTTAGTAGGTGTTTATCAAGCACTTACTACAGCCGACACTAAACTAAGACCCTAGACTAAATGAAATCGTTATTTTGCAGGTCAAAAGGAATCAAGTGTTGGCAACTTCATACGGTTTGACCTATTATATGGTCTCATGCAGTTCTCACAATAAGCCCAAGTGGTAGTTATTGCCGCGGCCATTTAATAGACATGGAAATGTGGGAACTGAGGCTCTGAAACAGAAAACAATAGACAGCCCTGGATTCTAACCTAGATTTCTCTAATTCCAAAACCTCCAGCTCTTCGCTCGCCCCTACGCTGTGATGCATGAGTTTAATAAAACGCACCTAGGCTTACACTTCAATCTATTAATGCTCTTCTGTGGTCACTAAGTGGTGCTCTAGTCCTCAGTTTCCCAATCTTTCAAATGAGGGTTTGGGGCCAGAGGGTTCTAAGGCTCCTTCCCTTTCTCTATGGTTTACTCTGTGATTATCTTCCTTCTCCCTCACCCCAAAATACAGAAGAGTCAAATCTCTGACCAGAAAGTTCCTGGCACCTACCTTGGGTTCTGTGAAAAAATAATGGCCCTGGTTTTCAATGCTGCCAAAGTTAAGAAAAGTTTTCACCCCTTCATTTTAAAGCAGCCATAAAGTGCCATGTGTTTAACCGCAGGAAGAAAAGGTCTTTTTAACTATTGAGAAGTAGCTTTTCATATCCCTACCAGGGGAAGGAAAAAGCGGGAACTGGGAGACTCTCGAGAGGGCTGCACAGACGTCTCTGAGCACTCCTGTTGCTCTCCCTTCTCTCCAGAGCCACCCTGTGATTGGCCTGATGGTCAGACCTACAAAATTGCACACCACTAAAAGTGCTGCAGTTTTCCTAGAAAAGCCGTTTTAAGAAAAAAACAAACCCTCAGTCCACGAGGTGTGCTATTGTGTTATCTAATGACAGAGAGGGGCAGGGGAAAAAGGAGGGAAAAGAGAAGGCCTGAAAGCTGGGGTGAGGGCTTTCTCAGCCGGGCACCTACTAGGACAAATAGCTCTGTCTTCCAAATTGAAACCCAACTACGAACATGTTCCACGGAGGAGGGAGAAAGTTATTAACGTTTTCATTTCAGAGCTCCCCTAGCCAATGGCACTGGGAACTACTGAAAAAGGCAGGGAAAGACCTTTCTCAGGCAACTGCTGGAGCACCTCGGCTGGGGGGCCACGGTGCGATGATGCACCCCAAGAACCCTTTCTGGGCTGCGCACCCCTCCCCAGGAAGGCCTGCATGTAGGCAGGACTATTGGAGAGAAAGAGACGATGGGGAGAGTGAGAGAGAGAGAGGGACAGAGAAGAGACAGACAGGGAAGGAAGAAAGGAAGGAAACAGAGAGAAAGAAAGAGAGACCGGGAAAGAGAGGGCAAAGACAGGAAGACGGGGACAGAAAGAAAGGGAGGGTCAGAGGAAGAGAGGCAGAGAGAGACACAGAGACAGGACCACAGAGAGCAACAGGGAGACACACGAGGTGGCGGGGGCAAAGGGAGGGGGCAGACGGGCGGGGCAGAGACGGTGGCACTCACCCGGCGGCCTGCCTCGTTATTGTGCAGGTTCATGAGGATGCGCGCGCTCTCGTACGAGCCCTTGGCGTGGATGCGCTCCCGCTCGCGCGCGTCCACGAACTCCTTGGCGAAGCGGTAGCCGTAGTCAATGTTGTCGCCGCAGCCGCCCCAGAGCCAGTCCCGCGGCAGGTCCTTGGGGCGCGCGGCGCGGCTGCAGCCGCAGGTGGACAGCTCGCCCTCGCGGCACGCGCGGCTCATGGCGTTCACCACCCCCGCGGCGCTCACCGCGTACGTGAAGGCCGTCTCGCGGCTGCCTGCGGGCGAGGACGCGGGGTCACCGGGCTGCCTGCCCCACGCCCCAGGCCTGGGCCCCCTGGGGTGGGGGCAGGGAGAGCCCGCTACACACACACTGCGCAGCCTTCCGGGAGCCCCTCCCTGGTGGGGACCAAGGAGGACCCTATCCCTAACACACACCCAGGCCCGGGGCCCACCTTGAGGAGAAGCCAAGAGAGATTCCCGCCCCGCAAACACACAGAAGCAACAAACGACAAAGGAGTAGCGGAGTCCTGGTATCATTGCTCTGACATTCAGAGCCCAAGGCAGGATTCTAAGCAGTGCAGGATTTGATTTTCTCCACAACTCTTTTGAAAATAGTCAAAACTTCGTATTTCCAAAAATGCACATGAAAGAAGTCATTGAAGGAAAACTCAGAATCTGGGTAGATTTTCTTGCGCTTATTTTAATGTTTGGTATTATTTTCATTTCAATTACATATAGGGCAGGAGCGTAGAATTTGCTAGGCTTAGAGCCTCTGAAAGTCTCGGGCCCGAATCTGAGCAAGACACTGCCAGCAGCCGCACCAGTTTCTGCCACACTAGTTTTTGCCTTGCAGCCCCCTCTCTTTTGGCAGCTGTAACCTCTCCTCCCTCTTCCATCGTGCACACAAAGTCTCTCTGAGGCTCTTCACTTTCCCAGAGGTCAATTCTAAACCAGTTCATAGACAGTTACAAATGAAACTCGCCTCTTCTTAAATTCCAAGCTGATTGGCCTGATACTTCTCATTCAAGAATGCCTACTTTAAAAACAGCCTGCTGTCCTTTAATGCCATTTCTGCAACCACCCCATGCCCACTCCTCCAGAGATAAAACGATCCTTTGTCTCAAAGTGTCAGAATGACAGCAAGAAGGAAAAAAGCACAACCTAGGAAAAAAGGAAAAAAAAAAAATTTTCTCCTTCCCCAAACCTAGTAAAGAATATCTCCCTGTGAAACAGTTACCGGAGCCATATTTGTAAGGAGAAAAACAGAGGCAATCACAGATTACCCTAACTCTACTTGTACATGGAGACATTTCTTCATATAACAAGAAGCCGCTTAATAAAAGTGTTGTACTATGAGAAAGAAAGGGTTAACCCCCTGCCAGTGGAAGCTCGGTGTAGGGGTGGGATGAGGGGGCCCTCACTTTCCCCAACTGTAAAATAAGGGTATTGAACTAGATGCCTAGGAAATAAAGGCCCCTTCTGGTGCTGAAATCCCTGTACCAGAATCAGTTTCTCCTATGCTTACTTTGAGAGCTTGCTAACAATCTTTTTGTGGGGGAGAGGATTGGAGGAGCACAAGAACAGCTGACAACAGGACTGGGCCCCAACCAGAGGGTCATTCTGCAGGAGGATGGAGGTCCCAATTTAAGCAGCCAGCAAGCCACTGTCTCTTGGATTTCTGCTACAGGTAGCCATTTGTAGTACCCCCTTCCAGGAACTTTGATGGTTCTGATTTACCATAGACCCTCCCTTTCCCAAATTTTAAAAATGAATGACTTGAGGAGGGTGCTGGTGGTTGGCAGGAGTATCCGGAGAACTCCTGTGGTGCCTCATACCTATCTAGCTCTAACCGGAGAGGCAGAGAAGGTCAGGGGAGTAGAAAGGAAGGAGGAGAACATAGAGCTTCTAGGGAGTTATCTGAGGATTAACACTGACAATACAGAAAATGCTGTGGCCCTGGATGGGAGACTTGTAAGATAAAAAGGTTGTAGCTAGAGGAAGAAGAGATAAAATGATCCTCAGGGGACAGAGGAAAATAAGACACTGTCTTTTGAGTATACAGAGTATAAAAGGGCTTTTATACAAAACACAAATAATGCTGCTTTTTTCATAAGTCTATCTTGAGCATTTCCTTTTTTGCCTCAGAATACAAACCTGGTAGAACTCTCTAAGTTAATTGGTCACTGCACGGAAACCGTCAGTTTGAAAAGTATTCTTTGGCTGATAGCCTGAGGATACAGTCTTTCGGGTTGGAATATGGCAGGTTCAGTTAGGTTTCCCTCTGTGAAAAATCTACATCCACTTGGATCCCCACAGCCCTTAAAAATGGTGCCTTCCTAACATATCTTTTCACAGCATGGAAACAAAGAAGAGACAGACGGAGACAAAAGCTGGAAGGAAAGGGTAGCATGATGAAAAATGAGAAAGTTTCCAAAATGAAGAGTGGGCCCTTCATGAGGCAATTGTGCACGGTGACTCCAAGGCAATCAGCACCTTAGAAAAATGAGTTAAGGAGGGGGCCAGAGGTGGCAGCCTGAGTTTCTCAGACACTGGCCCCATCACAGGGTCAGATTCTCACAGACAAGAACTACTCTCAACGTCCTGGTGTTCCAAGAGCTCTGGGGTGGGCACACATACATGCTTTGGCATCAAAGGTGGTACAAATTTTCCCTTAGCTCATTCTTTTCAAACATGCCCGTAAGCAGAAAAGTGAAAACAAAGTACCTATCCCTCTATTAGAGTGGGGTCCATGTTTCTCTTCATAAAAATCTATTCTGTTTTTACTTCCCTCCATCTCTTCTGAAAAGAAGTATGAAACAGAAGACCCCATCAGCACCCCACCACAAGCCACCCAGCAGTGACTTTCTGCTCTGAGACACCAAGCACTTGGGAGACGTTTGGCAGAGAGGATGAAGCCTGTGTGCTCATATCCCCAGGACATCAGCTGACTTGATGATAGTATCTGCCTCTTAGCCTCCACCAGAGGCTGTCAGGAGGTACCACTCCCACCCACTTCCCATCAGCCCCGACAGTAGCACCACACAGCTGAGGAGTGGAGCGTGTACTTTCGGGGGACAATTAAATATAGGCCTTTGTACCAAGGGCTCTGCTTATTCCCTGAGGAAGCAGGCTTTTTGACTCTTAGACCACATTTAAAATAAATCTCCAGCCGTACTCAAATTCACTTAGCGAATGATAGCTTATTCTGAACATTTTGGCCCAAAACAGGCTGTGTATGAAGATGGGAAGAGGATCTTAAATCAAAGCTGTGTGTGAGTGACTACATAGAAAAATATTCCAACTGCTGTTTTCCTTCCTAATTACCATCAGAGGTGTATGATTTTTGCTAACTCATATACATGTGAAAAAGTAGTTCCACAGTTTGAGAGGAAGGCAGTTTAGAAGGAACAGATAAGGAGGGGAGAAAAGCTGACAACATACCATTCTGAGACAGTTTTTAAAAAGCTTTAAGATCATTCATGATAGCAAAATGAAGGAGAACTAAATCTCTAATACACCCCCAGTTAACTACATAGGACATCCCATATTCAGGGAAAACTCCTGTGTTCCTGAAGCTTAACCCCTACATTCAGATCCCAGTCTATACATTAGCACATTTTAATCATTAACAGAAAGGACAAAGCCCTATGAAACTTTGCAGGCTGAGGCTACAGGCCACTTTCCCATTCAATCAGAGGAACGGCTTCTAGTCTTGTATTATTATAGTTTATGAAGCCGCTTGGCTGAAATATCTACTGACAACTGTTTTTTGTTCTCAATGAATGCAATTTTCAGGGGTTTTTTTTTTTTGAAACTATTTTATCCATCCTTGATGGATATTAAGCCAACTTTTATCTTCAGTTAATTGCTTTGATAAATTGCTTCTTATTTTAGAAGTCACCACAGGCATATTAATTATAAGGACTTGTTTGCATAAAAGTAAATAAACCTAAAATATTCACACTAGAAAACACACACAGGAGCATATCTGTCAAATATCCTACACTATTTAAACCAAACCAGAAGTAAATGGATTTTTCAAAATCTTTGACTCTAGCCCAGTTTAAATGTCCCCTCCTCCTTAAATGGAGTAACAAGTTCAACAACATATTTAAAATTTAAGAATTGGACTACGAGCAATATACAATTTTTTTTAAGTTTCTAGGTTGAGATCACAAGTATGTGCTTTTTAATCAATTGCCAAAATCACAAATGTAAATTGGATCACTTTTAATTAAAATTCTTCCTGGAATTAAAGATAATGCTTTTAACATATATATCTTTATAGTCTCAGGAAATATCTACATTAGGAAAATTAAAACCTTGTTCACTTCCAACATATCCAGGGCTCTGAGAGATGATAATTTTTAGTTTGATACTTGGGCCATTTGAATTGTGGCTTAAGAAACTTCTAACAGACAAGAGTTTTGAAGATTAAAAAGGTGTAAATGACTCGGCTTCCCCCGTAAACTTATGAGAAACCAAAATAAGTGTTCTGCTTCTATTTTAAACAAAATGCTTTATGGAAGAATTAATTGTTCAGAAAAATGAAGGTATCTATGACACGCTCCCCCTGATTTGATTAAAGAAGTCCAAAACTTGTAATCAGGTGACGGGACAGGAATTAACATTAATGGCTACAATGACAAAAATCCCTAAGCCATCACCCAAGCTGGAAGGTGCCCTCCTTATCAAGTATATAAGTAAACACTAAAGACTTTTTCTAGGAAAAAAGGTTAATCTATATTTTAGAATACGTTAAATGATTTCCTACCTATCTGCATAACCCTGCCAAAAACAGAGGTGTTATCCACGGTACTGCAGTTCCACCTTCGATGTCGGAATTGATACTGGCATTCTTTGATGCCTGTCTTCGCGCCTTCTCCGATGTACTGCATGTGGTCCTGATATAAGTGGCACAGTTTCTTCTGTCCTTGAGAAAGTCCTGCCAGTTGGCTGCAGAGAGGCTGTGCTCCTATGATATATACTTCTGACATCTGAACAGGGTTATTCATACCTAGCGACCTGCAAAGGGGGGGAGATGTGCATTCAAGATTTACGTGAACTTTCGAGGTGGGCCCCCAGAAAGCATGTCAGCAATACATAGTTGTAAGCACACAGATGCTTTTTCTCTCCTGCCTTCCTCATGACAAAGTATGAGAAGGGCTTCATAAAACTCCTCTGTTTAAACTCCACTCAGAAAACGGAGGTATTGTGCAGTCTCCATCCTGCCATCTGGCTCCTCAGTTAGCGTTTTCACTCCCTTGCCCCTGTTGCTGCCATATACCTGAAGCAATTATTTCCAAATTCCACTCAGAAAAGGGAGAAACAGTGGTTTTGGGGATGGGCCTCTGACATTAGAGAAAGTGACTCACTTTGCCCCACAGATTAGACCAATCTGCTTGGAAAACATATGAACGCCGAAAGTAGACACAATTAGACACGGGTAGGAGATAGCAGTTCCTTTAGACTGATGGAAGAACAGAGGGACAAGTATACAGACTGAAGAAAATTGACCATGTTTCTGGACATTTTAAAAGGGCTCCTTATGTAATTGTGAGGGACCCAAGACAGGCTATCCAGTGAACAGAAGTCATGTTTGACAGTGGGAAAAATGCTATTCATTTACAGGGAAAAAATATCCAGAACGCCGTCAAAAATAATCCTCTGGATATATTGCAGTCTATCTACAAGGCCTCTACCAGAAAGAAACCCCCCATTTAGAGACATTTAAGTTAACCTCCTTTTGATCAAATTTCAAGCCCAAATACTTCTCCACTTGGAGTTTAGCTGTCCTCCTAGAACTCTGCCTACTTCAGACTCTGTAGGTTAATAACCTCAAGTGACAGAAAATAAAAGTTGAAACTCACTTTTACTACCTAGAGGTGGCAAAAAGTAAATTTTATAGATGGGCTTACAATTATTATAGAAGTGAATTTCTGTTCCCTTTTATTACATGATGTACTACAAGCACACATCTGAACAAGGGCCTCATAGAAAAAGGCCTAGATTTATAGGTACCCATTCCCTATGGAGCTGAAGATAAGCTTTACAATACTAGCAAATTATTATAAAAGAAAATTTTGACTTAAAAAGACACATAAATATTTTGCATATGTATGTATTAGATAAATGCACCCACATTCACTGTTAAGCTTTAAATATTGCAGCAGCATACAAACGAATCTGTACCCAAAAAAAAAAAAAAAGACAAGAAAAGAAAAGAAAAGAAAAAGAATATGCACATAGAATGAACTTACCACCAAGAATTGGCTTCTATTACAACCTGGGCGAAGGAGAAAAATATGGCCAAAGCCATTAGGAAGAACTTGGAAGACATTGCACTTCCAGCCGTCCCCAAAGCAACTCCTGGGCTTAATATTCCAATCGACTTCTGGAGAGGGAAGAAAGGAGCAGATGTTTATTGCCTCTCAGATAATTTTCAAGCATACAAGTTTAAACAACGGAAGCATCCGGGGTCTCTCAAGTTTACTGTTGATTGACTGCGCTTCTCCTCCGAGAGTTTTTTGATGGCAAGATATAGGCAGTTGCTTTTTCCAAATTAATCCACCCACGCAACCTCACCAGGAAATCTGATTTCGCTGGGATCCTGTGCGCGGGGCACGCCAGCGATTACAAACATGTCTCAATGCTGTTGAGTCAAAGCCCTGGTGCCAGGCGCTGCCTCCTTCCTGCTTGCTGGAGTCCCGCACCCCCTTGCTCCCCTCTAGTTCGCGCTGTGCTGGGTCCCTCCTCGGTAATTCACTCGGGAACCCGCTGCCACCCTCGTCCTCTCCCCGACCTGGGCCGAGCAACAAGTGGAGCCAGAATTAATTCCATGGGCGAGAGGAGCGCGAAGGCGAGTGGAGCGCTCCGCCGGCGGCTGCGGAGGAGGCGGGGTGGCCAGCGCGGGGGTGGAGGGGGGGGGCAGGACGCAGGAGGGAAGGGCAGGGGATGGGGGGCGAGGCCCGGGGGACCAACGCGCGGGAGAGTGCCCAGCTGGGAAATGCAACTCCGAATTAACATCGTATGTTTCATAATCAGTTTACGGGCCGATTTGGGGAAAGCCATTTCCAGATGGGGAAGAGCAGCCGGGTTTCCTTTAGGACGCTCTACAGCCAGATTGGGGCGGGGAGAAGGAGACGGGGGGCCTAGGGGATAATGGAGAGAGAGATCTGCTCTCCCAACCAAGAAAACCGGAAAAGAGTGCCCCCCCCCCGCGCTCCGCCTGCGGCCTCCTCCTCGGAATGAGTAGGGATGGAATCCCAGAGGAAGGAAAGGAGTCTGGGTCCCACTGACCCAGGAGACGATCCCTTCTCTGTCCTCCCCACAACTTTCTCCCAAATTCTGATTTTTCACTCTCCCTCCCACCCCCACGCCTGGCAGCTGTCTCGGAGGGAGGAGACGGGAAGCCAAGGGGGACTCCAGTTTCCCTTGGTCCCGATCTGGAGTTGTCAGCCACTTCGCCATCGCAGCACTGCGAGCTTGGCTTTGAACACTGCCACCCCGCCTCCAGCCCGGCCTCTCCAACCCAACTCAGACTCGGTTCCATCAGTCCTGAAAGGTTGGGGTGCCGGGCGAGGCCAGGGCCGGGGTTGCGGAAGAGTTCCCCGGGCGAAGTCAGAGATGCGCTGGCTCCCGAGCCCAGCTGGGCCCCTGGATTCCAGAGAGCAGGGGGCCCCGGGCGGCGAAGTTTCCCTTCCTGAAGTATTTCGGGGGCAGGAGTTGGCCTGGACGCTTCCGCTGCCGTTCCTCCCCACTGGTGACTTCTCCACCTGCAGGCGGCGGCGGCGGAGCTAGGCGGTGGCGGGTGCGGGTGGGAGGAGCGGGTTTCCAAAATCCCCCTTCACATCTCTGGTAAGTGTAACCCTGCCGCGTTTGTCTCCTTTGGCCCATAAGGGAGCCCCTTCCTCAAAAAAGGAAAGAAAGGTGAGCCTCTTCCAGCGGGCAGGAGGACCAGGCCTGGAACCTGCGCCGTAAAAGAGACAGAGGGAACCCAGGCAGCCGTGGAAACGCGAAGGGGCTCGCGAGCGTGCCACGGCTTTTCCCTGCGAGCCGCCCCTTTGGCCCTGACAGGGCTTCTCGGAGAGGAAATGCTTATGTGGTCCCCAGCGCCGGCTAACCAGGGCTCCGCGCCCTTGGCCCAGTTGTCCCCAAAGCGCTGCAAAGCTGGGGGTGCATCCCAGAGAATGGAAATCTGGGGTTTCCCCAACTTTGGAAGGAGAAGGCTGTCTCTCTCCCCACCCCCGCCCGAAGTGTCAAGTTTCCTCCAGGGGAGGGGGTGGGCTGCAAGATCTGCCTTCGCGCAGGGCCCAGGCTGCAAAGGCAACTCTCCGCAACGGCGGCCGACGCCGCGCGCACACATTCATACACGCTCACACCGTGCACATTTACACACTCACATGCATGCACAGACACACACGCTCCGACGTGCTTCTAGTCGGTAGCCTAGAACGCAGCCGGCCGCGCGCACTTCGGAGCTTCGCTGCGGGCGGGGCGCACGGGGCGGGGCGCCGGCAGCGGAGAAATTGATAACAGATTCGGCGGATTACAGCGGATCTCTTTGTTAGAGCCGAAACCACACAAACCGAACCCATTCCCGGCCCGACGCCCCCAGGGAGAGTCCACCAGTTCCCAGAGCCCGGGGCCAACTGGGAGTGGGGCCAACCGGTCTCTGCGACTCGGGTCTCCCTGGGTCCAGGATAGAGGTAGGCGAGGTGTCCCAAAGGGGATCGGCCAGGAGAGCCCCACGAGTCGCGTCTCCACTTAACCTCGTGCGCTTGCCCGGAAACACCTTGGCCTTCTTCCATCCTGGTGCAACCCAGAAAAGGCCTCATAAGTTTGAGAGACTCAAGGAACCCACAGCGTACTCACTAATAAATACATCGGTTCTGTAGGGTAAAACATCCCTGCCTGTTTACGGAGAGATCTGATCCGAAAGACAGTGTGAAATGAGACCTCTCAGGAGACAGTCGCACCAGGGGTAAAACGAAAGTTCTGGTCAGAAGCTGAATTTCCCGAAGAGCGAGCTAAATATTTTCCAATACTTTCGGGACCCAGGGAAGCCAGCTCTTTAAGGAGCTGGGAATCTCTTGCTCCGGCGTCTCAGGGAGGAGGGCTGGGGGCATTTGAGAGGTTCAGCTCAGGGGAGGGGTGAAGTGGGGGGAGGGCGTTCTCATGCCCTCGTTTTCAATTCTGAGCGGCTCAACGATGAGGCTACCTTTATTATATCTCTCCCCCCAAAGCCTTCGCGTTGGGTTGAAGGTGTTCCTAGTCCTTTACCAACTGCAGTGTGGGCCACGGGTGATGAGGGGTGAGAGAGAGGAAACCTCAGGAGTAAAGCTGCTCAGAGGACGTTCGGGGGCCACGGGGAGCATCAGGGGCGCGCACGCAAACCCATGCAGCACCCAGGTCCTTGGCAGGCGGCCACTTAAGAGAGAAATGACGAAAAGGCCCGGCAGAGATCCTGGGCCCTCGCCACTCAGGATGGGCATCCCCTTCTGCTAGACTCTCTTCGTCTAGGGCCCGGGTCTCTGGGAGTGGAAATGATGAGGGACGCCAACTAGGCGGAAGAAGAGTTTGACCCAGACTCGTGGCGGCGAAAAAGAGAATAGGAAACTCCAAGGAGAATCTCCTCCGCTCTTGGTGGAAAATAAACTGATTTTCCCCCGTGGATCTCTCCCTAAAGCAAGGAACGAGATGGAGAAACTAGCGGGAGAAGAACTCCGTTGCCGCCACAAACTTAGGACGTCCTTCCCCGGCGTACGCAGGGAGCAGCAGGAGGGCCGAGGCCGGTAGGAGTTCCGCTCTGGGGGAGCAGACGAAGGAGCCATTGCTCCCCACACCTCGCGCCTGGGCACAGGGGAGCCGCGGCCGCCCCACGCTGCGGGTGTGTATCCACAGCGCTGTGTGCGCAGAGCAGGGGTGGGGGTGGAGGGAATGGCCAGATAGAGAGGGCAAAGGTGGCTACTGGAGCCAGATCAGTGCAAGGAACGTGAACAGCCTCTGGCCGCGCTGGCCTCGCAACGGACAGCAGGTCTTCGAGCAGAGAGAGGCTCCAAGGGAAGAATGGCCTGGCCTGGTTCTCGTCTGCTTCCTGCCCCCATCGAACCCCGACAGAGGGCTCTCCAGACACCAAGACAGACATACACATTCATACCCACACACAGCACTTACACCTTTTCACACAGGACGTCTAACTGTCTTGGCAGAGGCTCAACTTTGTGCAGAGATGGCGCAGTGTTGGTGAACGCAGAAAGACAATTACAGTCCAACCTCCACTCTTTAAAGGTAGTTTCACGAAACCCTCAATTTTTAATAGAGAAAGAAACTGAAGCCGACAGAGAGAAAGCAACGCTTGTCCTCAACCGCAGAGAGAACTGGTGAGACAGCTGAGGCCAGACCTCAGGCCTCCTAAGGCGACAGTCCCCTTCCTATGCGCAGGAGAAGAGGTACCAACCCTGCGTCCAGTTAGCCGAGCCCTATTTGCTGGGTCAGACCCGTGGCCCCTTCCGTATCGCAGCGGCGTCGCAGTGAAGCCAGTCCTCTGGGGGCCTCTGAGGGGCCCTGCTGGGAGAGTGGGTTCTGGTGGTCGGGAGGGATGAACCGAGCAGAGGTGGGAGGGGGGAGCAGCTGCCCGCCCACCCCAAAGACCCGCGACTCACAGGCGTCCTACCTCAAGGCGGCCAACAGGGGGCAGCCGGCACCGCACCACGGGGCAGGAAAGGCAGCGGGTACGGCGCCGGGTTGTGCGCGCACAGGACTAACCCCTTGTGCTCCAGAGACTCGGGGGAGGGGAGGAGAAGACCAGGGACTCTTGGCTGGGCCTCCTGGGGAGGGTCTTACGTGGAGAAGGTCGGAGGTGGGGGTGGGGGTGAGAAACTAAGGCCAGTAGGCACAAGACCCGAAAACAACTGATCCTTGATTCCTGTCTACACACACGCAGGACAAGGATCCACACGCTCGGACACACACACCGCATTCGTCCGCCCCGCAGTTCGCTGCGCACTCTAAGCATTTCCCCCTCGGCAGAGGCTGTCTAGAAACTAATCTCCGCATCTGGTTCAGCAGTGAACGTGCAAATGTTGGCGGGAGGGCAGGGGCTGAGGAGGTGAGAGCCCATCGCAGGGCCCAAGTTACTTCCAGGCAGCGAGTTGTCCATTTAAAGAGAGACGAGAGAGAAGGGGCCCCCGATGCCAGACAGGGATCGGAAAGTAAAACAGGCCGTGAAGTCTCCAGATTTGGGTTTTAAAAAAAAAAAACTTTTGGGGGGAGGGAAGAGGGGTTGTTTGCTTTTAAGAAACATCTTAATTCCAATTCCAACCTTGTTCTCCAGGAAACTGAAAATGGGAAAGACCAAGAAAAATGGAAATAAGGATAGAAGTTTGGAGGACAGATAAGAAAAGTTGTTTAGAAAACAGCAAGTTACATAGCAGGAAGAAACGTTAACTTTCTGTAAAAGTGAACTCTCAGTGACCCTCGGAGTGTGTGACTCGGCTTTAACATACAACTGACA
This sequence comes from Avahi laniger, assembly GCA_963575035.1. Lineage (NCBI taxonomy): Eukaryota > Metazoa > Chordata > Mammalia > Primates > Indriidae > Avahi > Avahi laniger. Next base: position 40,288 of record CAUYSK010112460.1, read on the forward strand.
ATTAAAACAAACATGAGTTCGCAAACTGGCCCCCGCCCGCTCTCCCAACGCAGAGGCCCAAGTGTTTCTAAAGGACAAGGCAGACTCCGCTCAGGGGGTCGGGAGCGCTCTCCCCGCGAACAGGATTAGAGCCACTACCACTGCTACTCCCCGCCCCCACCACTGCTGCAAAGTGCCTGAGCTCACTCAGTGGCCGCTAATAATGCTAATAACGCGACCCAGCTCCCCGCGCCGGGGTGCGCGCTGGCCCCCCGCCAGGCACTCTTAAAGGCACAGGGGCCTGCTGCGCTCGGTTCACCCGGCCCCGACCAGCCTGCAACCTGGCCTCGGTCGAGGGGGGAGAGGGAAGTGCGTTGCTCTGGGGTGGTTGGCCCCTAGTCTCTCTGCCAGTTCTTCCAACCGAGGAGTCCCTTTCCCCTTTCCGAGGCCCGGCCACACACCCTCCTGGTGCCTGCGCAGTGGGCGCTTGGTAAATATTTGTTGAATTGAATCATTATCCTGTTACTGAAATATACATAGTAAATTGCACTCGAGGTTCTCGGAGTATAAGGAAAGTCGTCCGAGAACTTGGGCCATCGCTCTTCCCGACTTTTTCACCAAAGTCTAAAAGGTGCAGAACGGTTTGTGCGACGAGAATAGACCTCCTGGGACGCAGAGGCAGTGCATCAGGGGTGGGGGAGGAAGGGGTAGGGGTCCCTGCCGGCGACGCTGGAGTTCCAGCTTCTTGAGGCGGTTGGAGAAATGGAGGGATAGGAAGAAGTGGAGGGAACTCAGTTAACTTCCAAAAGAAAAAAAAAAGTAAAGAAAAAAAGTGGCGAGCGGCGGTAGCGCTCTGAACACCTACCTTCATGGCGAGGGGGAGGGGGCAAGGGGAGGAAGTCGCCACCCCTGCAAGGGCAGCAGAGGAATCCGAGCGGAGCGGCCGGGTTAAGCCTGGGGGGACGATCGGGAGCAGGGCTGCGAAGTCCTCCCAGGCGCGTCGGGAGGGCGCAGTGAACCGCAGCCGAAGCGGGCACTGGCGCCCCGGCCTGGGCTTCCGAGTTGGGGCAGCGCTGGGATGCGCCCAGGAACTGAGGGGGCTCCGAAGCGCGCAGACAGGCAGCAAGAGCAGGGCCCGGCCAGGGCGCAATTGGGGAGCCGCGGGTCCACCGAAGGCGTGCAGGCGACTGTTCCGCGGCGAGGCGCTCCCTTTCCAACGTCCATCAGCGACGGCGGTAATTAGGGCTTTCCAACCCCAAATGTGGGCGTGATTGTGCAAAAGACTTTACAACAAATAATAAAAAAATTCTTCACAAGAGGGTGAAAAAAAAAAAAGCCCCACTACTCAACTCTGGCCTGGGGCGGAGGAAGGGGGGCGATCCGTGCGCCCAGGTGCCCCCAGTTCATTCACACCACAGATTCTGCAAACTCTGGACGGCTCACGCCTTCTGATCTTCAGCTCCTCCTCTCCGGGTCTGTGGCCGAAACGTCTGCTTCCAGCCGCTGATCCTGCAGCCTCGAGTTAGTGTGGACGTCTGTGTACACACAGACACACACCCAAACACACACACCCCCACTGCAGCTTTGGGGCCACAGAACAATCAGGCGCGCATGCCTTTTTCTCCGGGAGATGCCGCTGGAAACGCACGAGTCGCCATCTGAGCTGCAAGAGTCAGCGCCAAATTTTGTCCTTTCATTTTAGAATTTGGCAAAAATGGGGCGCTAAAAGGATGAAAGTCGCCCCCGAACTTTTTGCTGTGTGGCCGGTTGAGGTGTAGATGGGCGACTGCCCCGGGGGAGATGCTGGCTCCCCCTCTCTTTACCCCCTTCTTTTTCTCCGGGTTAATCTCCCTCTTTCCCCCGCCTTTCCTGGGCGAAGGGCGAAGAAGAGAGAGGGCACCGCGGGCGCGGGGCTGGGGAAGGGCGAGACTCGGGGCTCTGCGGCGGCGACTCAGCTCCGGCGGTCCATGGCCAGCGAGGCTGCCCACCTCCTCGTTCGGCGCCCCGGTCCGAGGGGCGGGAGAGCGGGCAGCGGGCGGTCCCCAGCACAGTGGCGGCGGCGGAAGGGCTTGCTGGGCAGCTGCCGCACCGAACCAGGCTCTGGGCAACGGAGGCGGCGCCGTGGAGCTCGCAGCAGATTTCCCCGCGATCCTGTGCCCCGCAGACAGACTGACTGACCGCTGGGACCGCGTCCCCCCCCACCCACCCCCCGGCCCTTCTGGCCAACTGCCTTACTCTCTCCCTCCCTCTCTCCGGACTCCTCTTTCCCCTGGTGTTCTCAGAAAAAAAAAAAAAAAAAGGAAAGAAAATCTTTAAAGTTTCAGAACCAAAGGCGGCTGGAAAGGGGGTTGGGGGGGAAGAAAGAAAAAACTCAGCTTTGCTTATGCGCATGCGTGTTGAAGCCGGCCTATGACAAACTCCGCAGGATTTTAAAGCAGTACTACGGGCTGGGGTGCCGGGAGGCGGGGTACACCTCCCCATCCCCCAGGCATCTGCTGAAAGAGAGAGGTCCACTCCGCAGCCGCTGCCTGCCTGCCCCCTGGCTGTCTGCGCTCCTCCAAAAGCCGCCGATCCGCAAGAGGCTGAACCCCAACTTGCCAAGCTGGACCCCTTGGCTCGCATGTCCCAGACTGCTCCCACTGGGGCTCTCCGGAGACTGCAGCCCTGACATCGAACCTCTTGGGGATCCTCCTCGTCATTCTTATCCCTGGGGGAAGGTACTTAAGCCCGGAGGCTGGAGGATAGGGTAGGCGCGCGCATCCTGCAGCTCCCCCAGCGTAGTAGGGGCTTGAGTACTGGGGTACACGATTGCTAAGTCTGACTCCGACGCAGAGCATCCAGGCGCGATGCGTGGTCCTGCACGCGGATCTCAGCGGGTATCCTCAAGCGAGAAGACTGTGAAGTTCGGCAAAACCGGGTTTGGAGCGCCATAAGTTCTATATACTTCTAGATGCCTGTGGTTTGGGGGGCTCCGGCGGGGCAGGGTTTGGTGGATGTGTGCCCCCCTCCACCTCCAGCACGCCCGGGACGCCACCCCCAAACAGTGCCTCACACTGGAATGCTGTTCTTGTTTTCCGTCGTCCCCATCCGCCAGCCATCAAAGATTGAAGGGCGCGCGCGCGCGCGCGCGTACACACACACACACACACACACACACACACACACACACGAGATTCAGTTTCTGCCGTGCACTGGCATACACTTGTCCTTAACGCGAAAAATCCGTGGCCTAGGTACTTCAGGTACTTTGGGGTGATAGCTGTTTTGTTTTTGTTCCTTTCTCTTCCCCCACCCTAGCTGACCACCACAGAAGCGTAGGCAGAGGCTTCAGCTATGCTGTCCCGCCCTCCACAATCCCTTCCCAGTCCTTACTTGTCCTAGCTGGCTGGACCCTTCCCCAGCGCTGGCCTCCTTTCTGGCGCGCAAAGACAGCAGTGTGAACGTCCCGAAAACTCCGAGAGATGGATGCCCCTACTTAGTCTGGCCTCGCCTTGCTTTCTTTCACCAAGGGCAAAGGCAGCCTTAAGGAGGGAGTAGCCCAAGGTTCTCAAAGCTCCCCTTGGGACATCTCCCCTTCACGTCCTGAGTCCCCTTTCCTCTAACTCTCTTTAGGCCTTGACTACTTATTGAGCAGTGGGCATTTTACAATTTTCTAAACTAGCCTGAGATCTCCTCGGGGCGGTGAGGGGTTGGAGGGGGTGAAGGGGGCTATAAAAGAGGGGTCTCCGGCCAGCGAATCCCCCCTGGGCAGCGTCCCTCTGTCCTTCCTTCTGTGATCTGCTGTTCTACCAAGTGGCTGCAGACAGATTCCCCTGGCCCATGGGAGAGCACGTGTTGGCTGAGCAGGCATCCCAGCTGGGCCCCATGGGCTTTGTGGATCTCAGGGACCCAGCCCCTGTGCAGCAGCACTGAGAAGAGCCAAGATATAAGTTGACTATGAATGGAGCTCCCAAGCGGCATTCCCAAATGATGGAAGGAGCTCCCATGGGGAGTGCCCCGGAATCCAGAGGCAGTTTGCATAGAGGATATTCTATGAAGAGAAGGGGCATTAACCTGAGAATTTGCTCTACCCATACAGCCAGTCTAGAAACACTGGCTACCTAACTACAAAACGTTTTTTTAATTGCTATTTTTTGAGTTATCGATAATCTCCAGCTTCTCTCCAATTGCCTTTGCTTGTGTAGACACAGCCCCAGCATTTCTGCTTCCTGTTTTACAGTCTTCTCTGGTGGCAGACGTTGTTGGGTAGGGGTTGAGAGTGCCAGCTCTGGAGTCTGGGGTTCCAGTCCCTGCCCTGTCACTTTCTAGCTGTGACACCTTGGACAAGTCGTTTAGCCTCTCAGCCAGCACCTCAGAATCCTCTTAACAGAAATAGCATGACATGATGGATCCCGTAGACTTGCAAGGAGAATGAAGTCGGATGGCCTTGGAAATTAGGGAAGTGGTGAGACGGAGCCATGATATCCGTGGACTCACTTGGGTCAGGCACTTACCTGGCAGTCAATACCTGCTCTTCTAGAAAAAATAGCTCTGAAAACAGAGGTTTTCAAACTCCCGTGGTGTCCAAATTGGACCTCACATGACAAGACCATGTATAGTCTTGATTCATTCTACTTGGGGTGAACACTTTTCACTGAAGAAATATAAATGCATTTGATTACTGGGTAATTCCCCAGAAGTCACCAGGGCAGTTTGCAAACTAATAGTCATATACTCCATTTTATTTTTCCAAAAACTTTCAAAATTTTCAACAAACCTCTCTGGTCCCAAGAATTTCAGATAAAGGGTTGTGCATTTTATCTGATGATATCAATAATGGGTGGGCTGAGATTATGCCCCGTGAGCATTAAACTCTGTGTCAGCAGGACCTCATCTGTGTTTTTCACAGCTGTAACCCCAGTCCTTAGAACAGTGCCTAGCACTTAGTAGGTGCTCAGTGAAAACCAAGTGAATGGGTGAATGGGCGAAAGAATTAATTCAGAGGACGAGGTCAAGGGGAACCAACTAGAAACCCCTTCTGAGCTTTCAATGGGAGATGGGGGTGGGCGCTGCCCTAGAGAGCCAGGCTCAGTTGTAAGAGCTAGTCTTGTTGTGGTGTTGATTGGTTTGGCTGGAAAATGAGCAGACAATTGGACAGAGAGAAATCGATGCCTCTCCATCTGTGAAGGTGCGTGCTCGACAGACCTCTGCTTTGTGGAGCTCCGCCTTCCCCCTTGCTAACCGTGTGAGCATTTGGGTGTGTGCCTCAGATTGAGTCATCTGAAGACACACTGGCAAGGCATCGCCGTGCTCCGCTCATTAAAAACGTGTTTGATTCTGCGGAACAAATAAATCAGTATTTTTGGCTGCTCTCCCAACAGGGTTATTTCACAAAGCAGAGTGCAAGATAAGGAATTCATGAACGATTGCATCCGTGTGCCGCCTTTCCCAGCGGGAGAAAGCAGGCCCTGTGTTGTTATTCTGGGAAAATCTACCCCCCTTTTATGCCCAGCAAATAATATTTTATGGCCCCGGGTTTATGGTGGTGTTTTAATGATCTGCTGTAGAAAGCGGGTTTTCTCTCCAGTCACTAGAATTTGTCAAGAAGGGCTGGAGGCCATAAAAGAGGGATGGGCCCCAGGGACAAACAGGCTCCATCTTCTGAAATAAACTAATAAAGAGCCCCAAGATGTTTACTTCTTCGCCTCAGAGTCAAGACCAGCAGGGCTGCATGCGTGAGCGGGGCCACAGATGGAGCACTAAACAGGACAAAGAGGCTGGAAAGGGGTCCGGGGCTTCCTCACCACCACATGGCCACAGTCAAAGTAATACCATCGCATTGTGCTGCCACTGGTCTGTAGGGGACAAAGGCTCCCTTGAGGCTAGAGGACATTTTTGGACTCTGGGCTGATTCAAGCAGGTTCCTTGAGAACTCAAGCTTTCCTCCTACCAGGCCTGATCACTGTGCCCTCCCAACTCAGAAGCTCCCTTTCTTTCATAGTTAATGGTGCCTTTTTTTGAGTGGGGATGGGGGGAGTGCTGAATGGACGCTTTGATTTTGTTTTGTTTGTTTTAAGGGAGTGGAGGGTCAGAGGGATGTGAGTTTGAATCCCAGCTCTGCCTGTTGCTGACTGAGTGACCCTACAGCAGCCACTTACCCCTTTGAGCCTTAATTTCCTCACCTGTAAAGTGAGGATATGAAAAAAACACACTAAGGTTGTTCTACAATTGAGATAATGTACAAAAGACCTTGGTTCAGCACTGCTCGTGGTGATAGCTCAACGAAAGGCCGCTACTGTGATTATTTCTGCACTAGAAATGTCAGTCCCTGGGTCCCCAGCTGGATTCCTGAGGAAAATGAGGAGCGTGAGGAGGGTAGGGGTAGGGGCATGGAAGAGGAGAAAAATGTGGGAGGTGATTATGTGATTATCTGCCATGCCTACATGATAGAATTCAATAAGGACGAGATGGATAAGTGCTGAGATAATAATGACTAATAAGTAATAATAATAATTGCTGCTGACATTTTCTGAGCTCTTACTATGTGCCAGATGCCAGCCCTGGCTAAACTCTTTACATCCATCCATCGCCTTTTGTCCTCACTACTTCAGGAGCTAGATCCTATGATTACCTGCACTATGTGGAGAAAGGGGAAGGTTCAAAGAGGTCACAATTTCGATAACCTCAGGCTGTTCTAGTGGGGCAGGAGTTGTGAATCCTGACAGCTTCTGATTCACTCCACTAAGCACCAAACCTGCATACCCCCTGAATCAGCCACACCGAGAAGGCCCGATTCAAGTCCAGTGCAACGGAGCTGTCAGAGATTTGCTCTTATTTCATTAACTGGCTTTGAAGCCATGACTTCCCTGCCCTCGCCCCCACCACCGCCACCATCAAGAACGACAGCATGCTTACTCAGTGATTCACCTTGAACTCTTCCCTCGTATTGGGCAGTGTCCTTGAAATTCCCTGCTCTCATTTGTCAATATTGTGTGTCTAAATCTGTGTATTAGGGCTTTGGAAATCTGATTGCACTATTCTCAAAGATAACTTTTGTTCTCAAACAACCCATTACGCAGCCATACTCTTAGGTATGTAATAACAAATTTTTAAGCTGTTGGGCTAAGTTTCATTCTCTGGAAGGGAAATCTAGAAAATTAGAATATTTTCCCAATGTTTCAGACTTCAGCATGCCATGAAACCAGCTGGCAGAAGTATAAGGGCTCATTAGAAAGCAGCTGGCTAATGCTCAGACTTGATTCTAACTAGATTCTAATATAGATTAAATCTCTTGCTTCCAGATAAGAAACAATGAACAGTCCTCCTTTTATGACCACCTGGAAAGCTGACCTGGGGACACATTTGGATGAGTGTTAAAATAAACTTTGCCCAAAGAAGAAAAGTGCATCCTTGGATATAAAGACTACATAAAAATATGAACATCTCTCTTTGTCAATTTCAGCCATGTAAAGCAACTTTTAAATAACTTCTATAAATAAAATTTATTTTGAATTGACAAATAAAAATTGCCCATACTTGTGGTGTACAACATGATGTTTTGATATATGTATACATTTTGGAAAAGCTAAATTAAGCTAATTAACATATCCATTACCTCACATACTTAACATATTTTTGCCATGAGAACACTTAAAATCTCCTAGCAATTTTCAAGTATGCAATATCTTGTTACTAACTATAGTCACCATATTACACTATAGATCTCTTGAACTTATTCCTCCTAAAGGAAATTTTTTATCATTTGACCAATATCACCTCAAACTTTCCCCCCACCCCTTTGGTAACCACCATTCTACTCTCTGTTTCTATAAGTCTGACTTTTTTGCATTTCACATATAAATGAGATCATGTGGTATTTGTCTTTCTGTGTCTGGCTTATTTCACCTAACTTAATGTTCTCTAGGTTCATCCACGTTGTCCCAAATGACAAGATTTTCTTCTTTGTTAAGGCTGAATAGTATTTCATTGTGTATATATTAATATATCACATTTTCTTTATCAATTCACCTGTTGATGGACACTTAAGTTGATTCCATACCTCATACTTACTATGTAAATAATGCTTCAATGAACATGGGAGCGCAGATATCTCTTCGATATACTGATTTCTTCTGGATATATACCTAGAAGTGGAATTGCTGACTCATGTGGTAGTTCCATTTTTAGTTTTTTGAGGAACTACCATATTGTTTTCCTTAATGGATGTATTAATTTACATTCCCACCAACAGATGTGATACAATTTTTTATAACAAACCAATGATGGAGAAAAATGTTAAGAGAGCAACACAATATCAACCTTTCTAAATGGAAAGGACAGAGTTCAGCCGTTCAGTAAGTTACTTGGTATTCCTGACACCAAGCTGTACACGAAACACCCAGGAAGCTTACTTTATTTTTTAACTTTTTGAGAATATTCTGACTTATCATAGCAATTTTACATCTTATTGAATTTTCACTTGAGTTACCCTACTATTATTTTTTTCTCCTATGCAAATATTCCAACCTCCTTAAAAGGGACCTCAAATAATTCTAAAGAGCAGAATTAAATCCCAAGCCCTTTTAATTTTGTATACTTTGCTGTTATAATCACCAATGCCAAATAAACTGACTCTGTTAAGACTTCCCAAATATCTCTCAATAAATCAATGAATTTTAGATAAAAGTTTTTTTTTTCTCTACTCAGTTTAATCCTCAATTCAGTGATCTATAAGTGTTCATTAAGGTCAAGTAACAATTCATTGACTTTGAAAAATATGAGAAACACTCCCAGGGTAAAAGATCCCAATGTCACTGAATGTATTTAAAGTAAGTGGTTTTGACTTAAGCAAAGATTTCTACTTAACCCAGAAGTAAAGCAGTCACTCTTTGGAAATACCACAGAATTCAGAAAAGTGAAATGAATAATGGCAAAGGATTAAATTTACCTATTCCAGCAGGTACATATATCTACTGAGTATATACAGGAACACGATGGCTCCACTCACAAGTCATTTGTGGACAGCCCCCTTCTGCTCAACCCAGGAGTACAATCTTCCCCCCGTGGCCCTCAGTCCTCAGTCATGCAGATATGTCATAACAGAGATTAGTTGGTACATAAGCGCCATCCCGCCCCTGTTCTGCAGGCATGCTCAATTCAAGGAGGTTTGGAAATACCTCTTGACTATTTGAAAATGGGATTTAATCCAGAGGATATCAACATCTATTTCAAAATTCACCAACAGAAAATAAAAACAAATCATAAATTTAGAGAGTCAGTTTATTAGGACTAAATTATAACTACAAAAAATAAATCAAAGAGCAGTTAAAATATATAAAAAGTAATGGCCATGGACATGACTGATATGCTATGCATTCATTCACTCGTTTGCTCATTCAGTGAGCAAATACTGCTCATTCAGTATTTATAATCACCTACAGCGGATCA
>CAUYSK010112462.1:0-17212 GCA_963575035.1 Avahi laniger
CAGTACTATTCAGACTTGATCTTCAGTCGATAACCTACCATCCCCACTGGATTCTGAGTGGGAAGATTCTGAGTGGCCAAGTGTTCAGAGACTTTAGACTGATTCCCAAACTCCATGAATCTTCTAATCTTGGTAAAGTGGTCTGGACTTTGGATAAGCATTCAACTTATTTTGCTCTGCTTTGGACTTAAGCCAATGATTCACATAATTTCTTTCCAGTAATGCATCACATTCTTACTCATGACATTTCCAGGGCCATATTCGGATTTTAAAGTTTACTCATTGTCATCTAGAATAGTGTTACACAGATTTTTTCTCTATGTTCCTAAATAAAGTTTTATTGGAATACAACCATGCCAATTTATTTACATATTTTATTTAAAAATTTTTTATTGATATGTAATAGTTGTACATGGTTATGAGAAACATGATATTTTGATACATGCATGCAACATGTAATGATCAAATCAGGGTATTTGGGATATCCATCACCTCAAACATTTATCATTTCTTTTTGTTGGGAGTACTTTAAATCTTTTCCTCTAGCTATTTTAAAATATAAATTAAATCATTGTTAACAATAGTTGCCCTACTATGCTATTAAACTTAGAACTTATTCCTTTTATCTATTTTTATACCCATTAATCAACCTCTTTTCATGCCCTCAGGCCTCACAGTCTTTCCAGCCTCTGTTGCTCAAATTCTTAAGTCTATTTCCTATTTTGACAAACTTAAACACCCAAGAATTTCTAACAAACAAGACTCCTCTCCGTCTGACCCCAGATATTATGAAAAGAGCCATCAGTAAACTTCCCACAGGAAATCACAGACTGTACTACACACAGGCCTCTTTTGCACCTGTGTTCACAACATATTTCTATCTCTTGACATCTTACCATGGTGAGAGAGGCAAGGAGTGAAAACCCAAAGTAGGACAGAGACAAGTGAAATAATGGTTTTTCTCCAAAACCTACAGAAGAGATAACTAAACCCACTGATTCTATCTGTAAGCATCCCAAGGACCAGGCTCTCTCACAAGTTGCAGGCAGCCCTGTTCTCCATGTGCACCTGTTTCAGGGAAATAAGCAATTCAAAAGAGAAGTGAACACTTTCGAAGCACAATCCTAAAGTATAAAATGTAAAGAGAAAGCAGGCTACATAGAGGAAAGGATATTGAATGCTGAGAGTTAACATTTAAAAGCTGGACACCTTAGTTCCTTGACATCAAGTAGTCTCCTTGATCCAAATGATAACTTTTTTCTTGGAGATGGAGTAGATTGGAGCTAGAAAGTTGTGAGACTAACATTGGGAAAAATAAAGCTTCTTAATTTAAAAATGCTAAGTGTTTAAATGGTTAAAAAAAACTAGTTGTAAACATGTATTGCTTTATAGCTTGCATCTTTCCTTGGGGCACATTCTTTTCTTCATTTCCCTTACTTGTTCTCTGGTCTGCAGTTTTGAACAGCAATTCACCGCAGAGATCCTTGGGTTAAGCAGAGAGGGAAATTATTCCAGCTTAAGCATATTATTTGGATGAGGGCATAGAATTCTGGAAGAAATCAAAACTTACAATTGTGTTTAATTGGTTTTAACCCTTCCACATATTGTGAAGAGGTACATTGGGTAATAATATATACTATTTCACTGTGCATATGTTAAAATGTAAAAATCCCTTAAATGCAAATAGCACTTGTCACTCCATCAACTATTCCAATTGTCAGAGATGTATCAGCCAACCCTAAGTACCCTCTGTAGGCAATCTGGAGCCAGCCTGCTGTTTAATAACCAGCATTTAACAAGAAATAACATGTAGATGTGGTGTGTGGTTTAAAACATTGTGTTAAGCATCATTAAAACTCAGTCTCCTAAGAGCCTTATTAAGAGTCCTTTCCTCACCACAATAAAACATTTCTCTGTGACTGTTTTGATCTAGCTGCTAACAATACAAACAAAATGCCTCTTAATTTAGCATCCCACTAGAGGGCCATTGTGATTGTAGAACCATAAAGGCAGGGAGAAAAAAAAACAACCCTAAACCACCCTTCCCAAATCCCACCTAATCAGTGGAACCGAAGCACTAGGAGCCTTTGATTTTAGGATTTATTTTTATAATTTTTTTCCCTTTCCTTACACTCTATGTGGGGTTATTATTTGGGACTGTGCCTTTCTTCAGGACTACGAGGGAAGGTCGTTGATGACTTATAAATAAGTCTTGCATTGTGAAGTCAGCAACCTGCAATTGTTGGATGTGCTGATACTGCTCTCAAGATAATGCATATATGAATCTTCTCCTGTAAAAATTCATGTGATCTTGATGTTGAAATTTATTTGAAAAGAAAATGAAAGTTGAGTACCCTACAATTAGCCTGAAATTCTTCCATCCTGTTGCTATGAGAGAAATACATGCATAATTGTGTCAATTGATGGAGATAATAATTCAAATCTTCTATGACAGAAACATAGAACAATCCAATTCTGTTTCAGATCTTCCTACTTCAAAAATGTGTATGTCTCTACAACTATTCTCACTGCTTTATAGTCATTTACAGAACTACTGAAATTGACAAACCACAAAAGATATTTTGATAGAGGATGCTAAGAAATTAGACTTAGGAGAGTCTCATTCTAATATTTTGATCTACTGAATAACTTCTAACCCTGCAATATTTAAAGTACTCAAGTGGAAATATACAGGATTATAAGTAGCCAGTTGATCGAATTTGATCTTTGCTTTCTTTTGAAATGGACTATTAAGACATAAGAAATTATTTCATTTTTAGCTAATCTTGTCTATGAGACTGAGACAAAATGTCATACATGACGTTTCTATTTTCATTGCAGTTTATACAAATGCCGAAGGAAGAAGCATTTTTACCCCAGATTCTCCAAATTTCCTTGATACATAGAATAAGTCTTCAAAGTTTGTGAAAATTCATGGTATTTGCCACTAAAATATATTGGGCTCCAGGAATATACTATTTGATATCCAGTAAAACATATTAATCACACTTTTTGGCTAATAGATGCTTTACCTTTAAATTATATTTGAATAATTGATAATATTCAACATTTATTCAATATAAACATCAAAGTTGTCTATTGTTAAGATATGTAATTTTTTTTTATGCTGTTTCTATAATATGAGCCATAAATATTATTTTTAATATTTGTTGGTAGGCCATATAAATTAATGACCTTACTCTTATTGTAAATTTTCTCTAGAAACATTTAGGTTGAACCATATGAATTTTCCATTTCATATTTCAAAAATGATCAGCAATTAGCAAGTTTGTATGATTTCATTCTCCCTCTCTGAGATTAAAGTGGATTTCAAATTCACTTTAATAATGGTTTCTATCAATGTAAAGATCATCGTTCAAACAGCCTTTCCTCATGAAAGAATGACCCCAACACATGTGTATTTCTATAATGCACTGTTCCTTAAAAGTCAGAGGAGAAGACCCATAACCACACATTTCTTTAAAACCATTCTACATGAAAGGACATTCTGATGGTAAAGGACAAGCAAGATGGGAGACTGAATTACTAACCTGTAAAAGTGACATTTCAAAAGTGTGCCTAATGTTTATTAGAGGCGAATGATATATTTTCACTCTCTACCTTGTCACTGAATAGGTAAGACTGTGAATTCACTACCTTTTCACCACATTAAAATTCACTCTGGGCCCAATAAAATCTGCCAGTTGATTCCCAGGAGGCCCTCTGAGGACAGAGCCATTAGTGAAGTGCACAGTATAATTAGCATGCAGACTGTGAAATCCATTCACAGTAGTTGGATATGAGATTTTACTTGCACCCAACTGTGTTTTGCTTTTGAAATCCCTCCATATTGTGTCCCTCAGTGGTATTTTATTGTATGCCACTTCCTTTTCTCAGGTTATATGTTTCAGAAATTTAGAGAAGTTACACAATATTCTATTTCAATAGACACAATGCCATCTAAAGTTAGTCTGTAAGAAAGGTCTTATGGAATTCACAGATTTAATATAAATTAGATCATTATATTATAACTCCTATAAATAAAATTTCATGTAGAACTTATGATAATTTCCCAGAAATAGAGAAGCTCACAACATAACTTTGGGCATTGATATGAAATAAAAAATCCTTGCTAAATTGTGACTTTCTATTCATTTAAAACCAATTTTTTAACCCCCCACTCACAGGCTATAATGGACATTTTGTATCCAAAAATACAAGGATATAGACTTTGCCTTCAAATTATTTACTGCATGATGGCTGGCCTGAAAATCAAACATAAGCCTAAAGAGCAAACATAAGCACCAGCAACAAAAAATGCAAAAAGCAGTGAGAACACAAGAGGGACAAGTTTGTTTACTCAGAAAATTCTTTGACTTGTTGAGACTTGAAGACTGGGAAGATATCTTCCAGTCAGAAGAGATAAAATGAATAACAAACACACAATTATGGAGCCTTGACGGAGTTTGAAATCTTTGGGTACTGTGGTCCAGGAAACTGAAGGATTAAGTGCCATCTGTGGAGGGACTGAGGATAAAGCTTAGTAGTGAGGTCTACATCATAGAAGGTAATACCTGTCATGAAAAGAAATACAAAACATAAATCTCATCCATCATGAGAGTGGGAGGCAATTGAAGAATTTTGGGTGGTTGAAGGATAAAGTCAATTTAATTTTGAGTTTGATTTCCCTGAGGGCAGTGTGGATGGGTAGATAAATGGGTGAGACTGGGCAGTGACGGTTGACTCCAACAACCCAGTACAGAGATGATAAGTGTCCAAACCAGTGCACTGGAAGTCTGATGAAGGAAGGAGGATGGATAGCAGAGATATTTAGCTAATAGGTGATTAGATTTAATAACTGGCTGAATATGGAGTGCTAAGAGAAAAGGAGAAAGGATTTAGGATGATATCTGGCATTATTCTCCTATTTCTTTCAATTATCATCTATAATATGTCCTGAAGATCACCTAATGTATTTATCCAGTTCATCCTTCTAAATTCTCCATTTTGATTTCTAATATCTGCTTTAAACACCTTGTGATCAGTGGCTCTCTTGCTCCCACAGCTGCTCCTCTTCTTGTGCACTTTACACATGGCACAATCATTTGTTTACCTGTTAGCTCAAACCATAAAACCTCTCTGTCAGGCTTAAATCTCATCGACTTCACTCCCCACATCCAATAAGTTACCTGGTTCCATTAATTTTCCTTATAAATATGTACTCAAATACCTCTACTATTCTTTATTCCCACTGACACAAATTCTACTGAAATAGGTTTTTAATTGATCTCTCAATCTTACTTTTCTTCTTTCCTGCTCTTCAATTCACACATCACACTAAAGCCAAACGATCTTTCAGAAACATAAGGAGACATACGCAAAATCTTTAGCAACGGCTGTTAAGCTTAGGTCTCTGCCATCCTCTCAAGCCAAATCTCACACCATTCACTACCCTCTCCAAACAAACAACTTCTATGATTTGGTTTTACTAGCCTCTCTTTCTTGCTCCAGCAACTCACCTATGCTTTTCCCTCTTTCTAAAATGCTCCTTCTCTTCTGCTTCTTAACACAAGTAACTCTTATTCGTGATTCTCATGTCAGCTTAGGTATCACTTCCTCAGGGAAGTGTCTATGGTCACTTCAGACTAGGGTAAGACCCTGGTAATAAGTTTACATAATGCTCTAACTCATTTTGTTGTATCACTGAATAAATGCTCAACAGGGAATAATGCAAGAGTAAAAAGTTTGATTATAATGTTTCAGCATTGGGATGGTTCCAGTTGAAGGGAAGACGTTGAATGGAGGGAGAGATACTTAGCATCTAAGAGGTCAAGAATCCGTGAGATTAGTTTGTCATGCATGTTAGATACAAAGAAATTAAAGGACTTCAAGGTAGCAGCAAGCATTGGAGTGTTGACCAATGGGGTAAACTGGGTCCCAAAGTCAGTAATGAATGTGTGGGAGTCCAATGCAGAGTGACATTAGGCTGACTGTAAGGAACAGTGCGATGTAACAAACTGGAAACAGCAGTGGGCTGCTAGTAAAATGAAGATATGGTATTGACTTTGTGGAATTGACTGAAATAAGAAAAAGAGTTCATATTAAGATGGGAATATAAACCAAGGAACTAGATTATGGACTAATACAGAGATGAAAGTAATATGGAGGAAAGATATTAAAGGATAGTTATACTTGGTAAATTGCAATAGATGACAGTAGAAGGAAAAGAATTTCTCATTTCAAAGTTTCCGAATAGAATTTAGATTAGATTTACTCTGATGAAAAAACTGATATAACCTTCCATGTAGTTGGGATGGTAGCACTTACCTCCTGCTGTTCAATCTCCTTGCATTAAAAGGAAGAATTGTAAAAAGGTCTCTATGTCTAAAAAGTAGGGAGTGAGGACAGGGAGGTGTTAAATATCAGTTAGAGCAGAAGTCTACAAACTATGTCCTGTGGGCTAAATCTTGCCTTATATCTGCTTTTGTGTGGACCATGCGCTAACAATAATTTTATATTTTTATATGGTTGAAAATTTCAAAAGAAGAATAACGTTTATATTAACTGCTTTGCAATATGGCATGTACTGTGCTAAATCTTTTCATTTGTTAAATCATTTAAACCTCACTACAGCCTTGTGAAGTAAGTACTACAACTCATTTTTATATGAGAAATTTGCAGCTTCTAATTAGATTAAGTAGTCAAAGATCACATAGCCAATGAGTTCAGCTGGAACTAAAACCCAGAGTCTTACCACAGATGTTGTGTTTTTAACCTGCATTCCTACATGAAAAGTTACCTAACACTATGAGGGCAGTCTGTAGGTGTGAACAAGAGAGGTGCAGGAAGCATTCTGGTGGAACACAGAATGAAGATCACTTGTTTCTTGGTTTTGAAAAGCAAGGGAAGACCACAGAATGAGACCACGCTTCTACCATGATGATAAGCAATTAACTTTGAATCCCAATTAATCAAAATGTTATCTCCTCCTAAAACGAATTATATTGTTTTCATTAGTAGACCTGTACTACAAAAATTGTACTCAATAATTATTATTATACTTTGAATTTCATCAATTAAAAATTTGTGGACACTTGTTTTTGTCTTTTGTTATGTAAGTACCTACACGATGTCCTTTATTTTGTCTCTTGGCCCACAGAGCTTAATATATTTACTATCTGGCCCTTTACAGAAAAAGTTTAATGTCCCTTCTCTTAGAGTAATAACCTGCAAATTACTTGGTGTCAGTGGAAAAACAGGTTAAATGTGAAGTATATAAGACCAAGTTTACTATCAATATCTGATAAGAACACCTGAAAATTTTCACATCATATTGTGCTTAGACATCTCTAACCATAGTCCTCGATCTGTTTTTCTATCACTCCTAGTTTCTCATTAACTTTAGAAACCAAATCAGAACTTCTCTTGGTGCAGGAAGTTTGCTTTCTCCATGGGGGATTTGGCCAGTGGGAAGTACATCTGTTCTTGCTATTTGAGGTTTCTTTGTTAGCTTGTTCCTCCCCCACAACCAGTATGAATTGTCTCTTGTGCATATACTCACTTCATTTCTGCCAAATTTTACCAGATGTTAGTTATGTTACTGAGAAAAGAAGATGAACAAGATCCAAAATCCCACATCAGCTATCTCCTGCCAATGCTCACCTTAATTCCTAAGAGATACATACATACAAAAAAATTTTTCTGTACAGCATCTCACATCGATAATTTCAGTGTTAATCAAGTTTTATCCCAGTGTGTACATGCTCATATTTGCATATAATAAGGAGGCCTACCATCATATCTTTACTGTCTCTTAAACCAGGATTATAATATTATATTCTTCTTAGTTCTTTTTCCAATTTTTCTACACATCTCTGTGTCTATGTAAAAATTAACTTGATGTGATTGATGTAAATGGCAAATGCCATTAAACCTAGAGCACTAATTCCTGGTCCAAAAAGTTGAAATGCCAAGGAGAGAAAGTTGTGTAGATCCCATCACCTTGAGAGGACTAGTTAAAATACACAGACAGATGCGAGCTCTCAGGAGGGAACCAGGAGAATAAATTTGATGAAATTTCTCCCTTTTCTTTGCCAGATCTCTCTCCAGAATTCTCCATTGATTGATCCGCAAACCAGAAGCTAATAGGTCAAAAAACAGGGTAGGAAATGTTGGGTAGTAAATTTGGAATAACTGATAGAAGTTGTCTCTTAGTACTTTCTTTTCAAGTCTAAGTCAACAAATGCCTGTATGTGCCTGTCATTGAACTGGACCTGCATATACTAGAGTAAATAAAACTCAATCAGTGTAGTCCAGGGGTCATCTGTTGGTAGAGTAGCATTATAGAATGAAAAAATCAGATCAAGTTGTGAGTAATAGACTAGGGCACAAAGTGTATGTAGATTACACAGGAATCACAAATGAAGTATTGTTCTCTTTTGTTTTGATTTTCACAACAGATGGTTGAATGAAAACTCCAATAAACATAGAAGACTGATTTAATAATGGGATCTTATCAGTAAAACTCATTTAGAATATGTAATTAGATTTCAATCTTGATTATATGTGCAAATACCTCCTAAGAAAGTAACAGCTTAATAGCTTAATTTTGGTTTAGAAGCCATTTTAAGGATTTGAACCCAAAGTTCTAAATGATTTATAAATTTTTGCGTAGTACGATATTCTATGAAAACAATATGCATTCATACTTACTCAGTGTTACATTATTTCTAGGAAAGTAAATAATACTGACATTGGAGAAAAGGAAAGTTTCTATAGAAAACCTGCTAAAACACAGTATAAGGTAAGAGAAGCCAGCAGTCATCAATTTTTGGTGTTTAGTAAAGTTAATGATATCATAAATACTATCACTAAAACTTCCATATCAACTAAAATTTGTAGAAGAAATATTTAAGTTGAAAATCACTTCCATTTGCTACTTGTCTCAAAGATGATTCTATAGACAAGAAACCAGTAATTATTATGGTAGATATTTATCTCCTTGATTAAGGCTTTATCACATCCCTCAGATTATGTGGTCACTTCATGATGAGATCAAACAAGAGACTCATACCCAGCTTGTGGTCAACTAACATTCCCATAAATTTTTCCCATTAATTTATTTGAAGTTAAATCTCTAATTCATATGTAATTTTTAAAAAAATCTCAAATTCAGGATATTTGTACTTACCATGTTACATTGATTTGTTCTTGTTTCAAGTCAGTTACTCTAGTTTATAATATTCTTTACTCACATTAATTCTACCATCTGATATAGTAACTATTCTTTTTCTTTGTGATCAGATCATAATTTTGATGAGGATACAGTGAATACACAAACTTGTGTTATATCAGTAAAGACAATTCTTTAGTCTGACAGTGATTAATTAGGCAGCATCAGTTCTGAGTTTATCTAACTGAACAGTTTTTAAAACTTTTTATTTTTGTTAATTCTGTCCAATGACTATTCTTAAATATCATATTTATTAAGTCTTGACTATGTGAAAGCAACTGGGTCAGGTGGTGAGAATACCAAATGAAAAAAACCACGATCTCTACCCACAAAGATCTCACAATGTGATTGACAAAACTGTCACACTTACAATTTATTATGGTTAGTGTGGTGAGAACTATAGAAATTCTCTTAGAAACGATGGCGACTAGAAAGTTCAAGAGGAAGAATCCACAGATGGTCTAGGCCCAAGGTGTGTGAGTGCACGGCTAACTTGTCTTCTTGAATACTGTATGTTGGCAATTGTTCTAAATGCTTTATGTGTTAGCTCATTTAATCCTCACAGTATTACAAGACCCTTTAAGATGGGACTTAAGTTCAAACAATTAGCACTTTGTGAAGCCTGGCTTTAAAAACCAGCATTTTCTCTCTAGAGAAAATGGGCCCAATTAAATGCCAAATTAAGAGTGATTAACTTATTCCTGCCAGCAATCAGGAAGTATCAAAAGGTGATTAAAGAAAGAAAATGAATGCAGCTACATATTTAAGAAAGACAATTCTACAGTTGGTCTGAGAAGTGGAATGGAGAAGGGCATTACAAGAAACTGGAAGGATGGAGTCTTTGACTTCTGTCTTGAGGTGTGAAGGACCTAAACTACCGCAAGGACTTACTCAACCTGATCAGTGAATTCCACCTCCACGCCCATCACCCCATCTATGAACTGGGTCATGGGAACTCTTAAAAAAAGCATTTTGATCCAGCAATCCCATTACTGGGCATCTATCCCAAAAAACAAAAGACATTCTATAAAAAAGACATCTCCACTCAAATGTTTATAGCAGCACAATTCACAATTGCAAAGATGTGGAAACAACCCAAGTGCCCATCAATACATGAGTGGATTAATAAAATGTGGTGTATATATATACCATGGAGTACTATTCAGCTATAAGAAACAATGGTGATATAGCACCTCTTGTATTCTCCTGGCTAGAGCTGGAACACATTCTACTAAGTGAAGTATCCCAAGAATGAGAAAACAAGCACCACATGTACTCACCAGCAAATTGGTTTCACTGATCAACACTTAAGTACACATATAGGAATAACATTTATCGGGCGTCGGGCAGGTGGGAGGGGGGAGGAGGGGATGTATATACATACATAATGAGTGTGATGCGCACCGTCTGGGGGATGGAAACACTTGAAGCTCTGACTCAGGAGGCTGGGGGGAAGGGCAACATAACCTAAACATTTGTACCCCCATAACATGCAGAAAATAAATTTAAAAAATAAATAAAAATGTAAAAAAAAAAAAAGCATTTTGGCTATTCATCTCTTACCTGAGGGAATCCCCTCCAGGTGCTGCCAGCCACAGCCACTTGTTCTGTATTTTTGCTCACCTGTCACTTTTGATTACATGCCTGCTCACAACTGGCACCGTTCCTTGATATCCTAAACTTTACTCTCCTAAGATACAGATTTGATTTCCTTTCATAGCTTATCCTTTCTCAATTTTGCACCAGCTTTGTATCGTGGAAATCCTAATGTGAGTCCGAACACTGAACCATAGATGGGGCATCACAAATGCTGAAGCAAATAAATCAATATTTTTCTCCTCTTACTATTATTCCTAAGTAAATAAATCAAATTTTGACTCTCTACGCATGTGTAGAGAACCACCTTCTAATCTCCACTGAATTTCCTTACCCGGTTTCACAAAATCATTTCTATCATAAAGCTTTCTCAAATTAATGTGAACTTTTCCTTGTTAATCCAGCTGTTTAACAAACTCCATTGTCGTGGTGACCAGAATAACTAATTGTCATACACTGGAGCGAAAGACAATACTTAGCGATACACACAGAAAGAGGCTTTATCTCATCATGAATTGTGATTCTTTTTACACTTTTATCTACAAAATCATTTTGTTAAATGAGAAGCTATGCTGAATTATAGCGATTGAATGTGTCTTTATATATCTGTGCAAATGTTTAAATTTCAGAAATCTTGCATTTCACATCAGGAGGCCAGGCTCAACAGATGCTTCCATATGCTAATACCCCTTGTTAAGGAGAAGATGTTAATTAAACAAATAATTCATATTAAGATACATATGATTTAAAAAATCAAAATGAATTAATCTGTTGTGTTCTCCTTGTGATGGCTGCTAGTCAGGATGAGGTCTTTAGTGATAACATATACGTTCACACATTTGATGTCATGTGTATGAATGTGCATAAGTAGAATAGTTAATGCGTTATAAATACTCCCATTCCATGAGAGAATGCAAATTTTCCATAGAGGCAAATTTCATGGACAATTTATAGGGGGTGTTTAAATTAGGCATAACCTAGGACCACACCATTCCCAATTAAGCTCTTTGTCCTAGAGACTTCAACTTGTGTTGTAGAGGTAAAACCCATTGTCCTTTGTGACTTACGAGAGGTGGAGCAAGAAAAGAGTGATGTCTCAAAATCTACTCTGAGGCTCAGTGAGATCTTTGAATGAAAGCATCAAGTTTTTTGTTGAAACAGCCCTTCTACTCCTTATCAAGTACCCTGTAATAAAGAAATGACAGTATAAAATCTGTAAATGGAAAGTGATATTTGAGGAGAGCTAGGGTAAAATCAACTTAGCATTCATGATTAGGAGTTTCAGGCTAGTTTCAAAGGCAAATGGGAGTCAATATAAGAGTCAAAATGAATTAATTGATTACAGTGTATAATCAGTGGAAGGAGCTGGCTATAGTCCAGTAGCTGTAGCTACAGTCCAATCACAGAGTGTTTAGGAGTAGAACTAAGTCTATGATGGCAAGAATCAAAAGGAAATACATAGACATAAGAAATATTTGAGGGAAAAAAGATTAAAATAAATGAGTCACTGTTTTAATTCTTTGGAATTGTGAATACTTCAACATCATTAAGCATGGAAGAGATTTTAGAGAAGGAAAGAAGTCTTACAATTGGGAATGAAGAAATAATTCAACATGTAGAAATATTAGAGTTCAGATATTGATGTGCAAGTAGAAATATTTATAAAGCACACAAAAAAAGTCAAGTTTCCATCAATAGAAATATTCTGAAAATCTGGATACTACTGTCTGACCAGTATATGGACCAGATACTTCAATTTTAGATTTCTTCTGTTTGGATTTTCCAGTTTTATTTGTTAGAATTGATTCTTTTCAAGAGTTTTCTGTGTGTGTGTGCATGTGTGTGTGTCACGTGCACACACACATATGCTATTCCCTCCTTCTTGCCACTTTTTATCTGTTTTGTGGTGCTGAGCATCAGTATTGAAAAACAGGCAACAGAAGGTTGAGTTCTAAATGAAAAGTGTAAAAATAGAAGTAGCAAACTCAATGATGTGGTGAGATCTTTCAGACTATGGGATTAAAGGAAGAGAGCAACTGTTCTTTTCTGGTATTTGCTTAAAAAGATGTAATAAAGTAAGGCATAACCATTTCCCATGTAATGAAGATTAAAAAAAATCAATCAATCTTAAAAAATTGGTAGGCTCCAGTAACAGTCTCAAGTCACACTGCCTCCACTCAAAAGTCCTTGTGGAATAAGAAGAGTGAAGCCTAAAGGAGGAAGAGGAAGATGACGTAGACTTTGGGAAATCATGGCTATCTCAAGAAGCAAGTAGAAGCAGACCAGAGTGAGTGAATCAATGACTTACACATCCCAGAGGGTTACAAAAGTAGTTGTCTGAGTGTCTCTAGGTGAGAGTATTACTTAAAAGAGAAGCCAGTTCTTTCTACTCAGGTTTTAGCACAAATAGAATTTATTTTATATATTGGAATAACAAATAAAAATAAGTAGTGTTTGGGGGAGGAATAAAGAGAAGCTCAATACCTCACAATCTTGAGATTCCACAGTCTGTAAAAAATGTTGTGAATTCAGGAGAACCATTTTGGCCCTAATTAGAAGAGAACAGAAACATTAGCTCTAGAGAAGGCAGTTATGCCCCTTCACCGAAACCTTCAAACAAGAGCTAATTATCCAAGTCATTATTTTCCTTTGGTGTTGTGCTGTTTTCTTCATCCTAATTCATATCAAACAAAGTAATTCATGACAATCGATAAAATTCATTTTCCTCTGTTTTTCTCTCTGGACATTTTGTGATAATTATTCCTCCTTTAGGAGAGCTCTCTGTTCTCTTATTCAGTGCCGACTTTCAGCTTCCTATTTGATTTTTTTAAGACATTGATTTGTGTTTTCTTCATCACTGATATTTATTTTCACTTTGATGTTTTTTTTATTTGATTAGTAATTATCCTGTGAAATGATTTCCTAAATGAAAGTTGGGCAGTCTCTGGGTGAGTCAGCTTCCAAATGGCTCCTGGGAGTCAGAGTCCTTTTCTGTATCTGCCCACCCACTACTTCACAGGCTTATGCTCTTTCTCTTCTTGGAAACTTCTCCAAGGTCACTTCTGAGGTCCCACTTCAAACCCCCTCAATTCCCCTCAACTCCTGCCCCCCTTTTACTTTTAGAAAAACCCCTCTTCCTCTCTCTGGCTTCCTGCAGAGGCGCCCTGGCTTTCATTTCTTCTCAACTTCAATTGTTCTCGAGTTCTTTTGTAATATTCTTGAAGGCTGATATAATCCATCTCTGAATCATTAGTAATTTAAAATGACTTTGACTTTCTTCAAGAGTTTCAAAATTAGACTTCAGGGAGAGAGGGAAAACATTCTCATTTCACTCTTCTTATATGACATATAAAACAAAGAAAACAATACAGCCAGCTTTCAATATTAAAACAACCTGAACATTCTAATCCTGCTACCCATTCAAGAAGAAGTATGTATTAAATAATAAATTTATGTGGCTGAAGGATTCGTCCCTGTCACTTTCCACCACAGAGGATGGAAAAGCTTTC
Source organism: Avahi laniger (assembly GCA_963575035.1). Classification (NCBI taxonomy): domain Eukaryota; kingdom Metazoa; phylum Chordata; class Mammalia; order Primates; family Indriidae; genus Avahi; species Avahi laniger. The sequence goes on from CAUYSK010112462.1 coordinate 14,338, forward strand.
TTGCAGCTTGAGGTGATGCAGTTCTGTGCCCAAGGGGGAAGAAAGTCATCTGGCAGTGACGGTGGTGGATTAAGGATTTGGGGGATGTCTTTTTCTTTCCTTATAAAATGATCAAATGAGGCCGAACATGGATGTGATAACTGAGGATGCAGCACCCTGTCTGTGCCCACGTGGCAATAAGCGTGCAGGTGAACAGCTGTGCACCAAGGGTGGTGAAGCCAAACGGTGGGATGGTCCTACTTCATGGATGATTTCTAAGCAAATGCACTGCCACCAGCAACTGCCTACCTTCTTATACTGCTAGCTGTGTGAGAGAAATTTGTTTGATTCATTGTTTGTCTGGTTTTCTGTTACTTGAGATCAAAACCATTCCTAACACACTGTGTTCAAAATATTTCAACTGCTAAAGCTTCATAACCATGAGAATATGCCCTGGAGTCAGTACTATAGCAAAGCCAAATGTATTCTTTATAGAGAAGAACTCTTTCCCAATCTATACTCCTGAGGCTCAGCATCCCTTGGGGTGCTTAATCTCTCAATTTAGAACATTGGCAGAGTACTGTTTTTCCCCCACCTCACAGAAGTCACTTGAATAAAACCATTTCTGCCTATGGCTAAAATCAATTATTTTATCTCAGTCACCAGTTCAGGAGACATGTTCAGACACAACTGAATCTCTACTTTGTCCAAGATGGGATGTTTAGCATATTTATCATATCCATACAGGTTATTTAATTAAAAGTATTTGGACGGTGGTATGTTATTCAAGAAGTCCCAAATAGTAACGTGAACAAGCCCACCTCTTTTATTAGCAAGGGTTGAAGTAGTCATAGATCTCTGTCTGTATCTTGGATAATTAAGTTCCTTTCTCAGAGTTTGTTTCTTCTAAATATAAATCCTAGCTTTTAAGGTACCATCATAGTATTTGTAACTTCTTTTTCTTCCACCAGAAACCATTATATGCTCTTAAATACTCAGACTGTTGGCAGAAACTTCTCTTAAGATTATCATAGTTCTCTTGTTCTAACTTATTTCCTTTTCCACTTTGATCCACTTCATATGACCTCTCAAAGTTATTCTCGTCATTCAAAGCTTACTGCCAACTTTGAAGTTGTCCTCATCTTAAAAATACTTCTTCCTAGTGTTACGAGACCACCTATTATTAAAAAAATGTGCTAGACATAATATATTCTGGATATTGTAGTTGGAATTAAAGTTCTTCATTTCAGATGTAGTATGGCTAAAATTATTAACAATGTGTAAGATTTCATATATTTTTAGAATATTTAAACATCCAGTTCATACAAATCTGATTTTTGTGTTCCCAAATTATATCTCATATTGGTTTGACAAAGGGAACCTTTGTGTATCCCTAGGGCATAATTGAATTCTGCCTTTACATTTATATTATATAAAATATTTTATATAAAATATTTAAATTACTCAATAATTTTTAAACAACTCAAACTATTTTGAAAACCTAGTGTTTCCCATAGCTAGAGAATGCATTAAATGCAATTATTGGAAGGCTCAGTCCCCTGTCTGGAGCAGTAGGAAGAGCATTGGCTTTAGATCTGACAACGTGGCTCAAACATTGTCTCTGCCATACTCTGCTTCTGTCACTCGGGGAGCATCACTTTACCTTTCTGAACCTCAATGGCCTTAACTGTAAATGGTAATAATAATAGCTATTTAGTATTATAAAATGCTAAATAGTTCAAAAAAACTGATTTTTTTTATTCTTCAAATCAACCTTCCTCAATCTCAGAATAATTTAAAAATTTTGGACTAATGCTACTGATCTGTTCTTGCATTTGTTACAAGTCCCCTGACTCTCATCCTGTGATCTATGGCTTTGGTTATTTGAGATTCAGAAAATGCATTGACTATTCTGTTGTAGAACTTATTAGCTTGTGGACTAATTGCTTAAGATAGAGAATTTGATATCTGCTGTCATTCTGATATAGGTTATTCCTTCTTGATTTGTCTTTTTCAGATTTAAAAGTAAAACTAAATAAATAAAAATAAATCACAATTTCTCTCTTTATTTCAAACATTCTCACAGGCATTTGTGGTATCTCTTGCACTTAACATCACCTTTTTACTTTAGCTACATTTATCAAAAACAGTTAAGTATGTTTAGATTTCCCTGTTATTAACATCGTGGGCTTGTGTTTAAGGTATGGTAGGTCCTTTAGCTATGAGATCCAGTGAGCAGAGAGAGAAAACTGGGAAAAGGAAAGATGATGCAACAGAGAGCTCTGGTGCCTGCCTCACGGTCCCTTGCTCAGATCTCATTATAGCTGTAGCTTTGGTAGATGGTTTCTTTAAGTTCTTGGTTAACCTATGCTGACCCTTCTAGAGCTGGACATGTATATCTTTCCATTTTTCTGCTTGGAGCATTCTCTGGCACCACAAGAACCATCCTGCCATCTTTCAGGTGTATGATAATGGATTCAGTTGTATGATAATGACATTTATTTTATTCCAAGGAATGTTATTCATCAGTTCAAGACAGTTTCAGCTGTATGCAGTTTAGCATGGTATGTTCGGCTCAAATTATGTCACTCAGAGGAGGACACTTCCCAGAATACAGCTACTCATGAAACAGGCACATCACCAGATTCCACATCATTAGTTCTTGGACCTCACACTGACATGATTTGTGCTGTAAGAAAATGCTCCTTGGATTCTGTTTTTTCAGACAAACTTCATTCTAAATATGAATTACAGTAGATTAAACATGAACCTACTGCATCTGTAAGAATCAAGGAAGAACCTGTCAATATTAATATTCCTGAAAAGACTAGAGCACCGAATAATACGGATGGCAAGAATGTGAAAACAAAATTGGATCATGTTCAATTTACAGAAT